>JAKCPI010006916.1:0-75150 GCA_023213315.1 Euborellia annulipes | reverse complement strand
TTAATCTAAAAATCTGGTGTGACTGGCGCACAGCACACAACTTTCTCTTACCTTCGGTGATCAAAAGTTGTGTACTGTGCTTGTCACACCAGATTTTTTGTGACATGTATTTAGTTCCCAACAGTAAGGTACATTCGACTTTCAAGATGTAAAATTTATAAGTATGGCAAAATATTTATATTTTCACTCTCCGCGCTCTATCTCGAGAACGGTTGAAGATACAAAAAATTGCTTGAAATGAAAATTGTAGGTAATTTTATAATCTACAAGTTCTTTAATAACCTTAAATGTCGTATTTTTCATAGAAAACGAGACAATCACAAAAAACCGATTTTAGCGACCTTTGACCTCGAATATCTTGTGCATGGGCGTAACTAGGGGGTGCCGGGGGAGGCCTGGCCACCCAGAGGGCTCGTGCCCCCCCCCCCCCAGAAAGCTACTTGCCCCAAGAAGAATTGAGAAAATATGGGGCTTTCCAGGTCCACCGGAGGATAGCTGGTCCCATGCCCCCCCCCCCCCAGCCAAATTCTCTAGTTACGCCCATGGTGATCTTCAAACAATTTTGAAAGCAAAATGAGAACAGCATCAAAAAAATAATTGATTTTTGAATTTTAAGAGAAAGTTAATATGTCAAAATAAATTAATATGTCAAAATAAATTTGGAAAATCGATTTTTAATAATTTTCAGAACGTTTTGAGACTAAAATGTCATTGTTTTTGCTTGAATATTTTATATACTAAGTTATTCAATCAATATCAAGGCCTAAATGTGTTTATTTAATTAAAAAACAATAAATTAGAAAATGAAAGAGGCAGTTAAAATTTGAAGTTGCAAAAGGCAATAAATAAACCCCCATTTTATGTGGTCGTAGTTAAATAAAAAAATGTCTATAGCTTTATAATTGATTGAAAAGACCAGTTTTGCATTTTTCCACAAATCCAACGACAAATAAGAGAGATGGAGAGATTTTTTGAAAAGCGAATGTGCGCGTGAAGAAAAGCCTAGACGAGAGTGAAGCGAGGCTCCCTGGCTGCACTCTGGGCGCAGATCGAATTTGAAAAAAACAAATTGATGCTCTCCCAGCATTTGAAAATATTGACAAATTGATTGTTTTCATCTTTTTATGCTATTATAAAATTTTATTCGAAACTTTTTTTAACTATAAGAATAAAAGAATGCATATTTATCTATAAAGAATTCAATCCTTTGAGAAAAAATAAAATTTCAAAATATTTTCTCTTCATTCAAAGAGATGCTTATTTCTCATAAATATATTAAATAATAAAATCCATCCCTTTAGACCTTTAGTTCAGTGCTTGTTAAACTTTTTGAGTTGCGGCCCCCTTGGGAACCAAATAAATATCTCACGGCCCCCCTATTGTTTTTTTTTTTTTTTTTTACATTCTCTTGCCTATGTGTGTTCAATTTTAAGCATGAAAGAATTGAGCTAGGAGGGTGAAATTTTTTATTTAAGTTAGACACCCCCCTGAGGCGTGGAAATAAGCTTTTAATGAAAATCAGCCAAAAAGTACTAGTACTTTACTGATGTAGTTTTTCAGTTTTTTTTGATTTTCTCAAAATTCGCTGCAACGAATTTGATTATAATTCAAAAATCAATATAAATTTTACATCTTGAATTCAAATGTTCCGTACTGTAGGGAACTAAATATATGTCGACACGAAAAAAAAAAAAAAATTTGAATTTATATGATAAATGACCAAAGAATATACCCGGAGATCAAAAACACAGAGGAGGTTTTTTTTTTTGGCGCCAACACGCTCCTTTACTATTTTATTCTCCTGTTCACTCCTGTTACAAAGACCTTATTTTTAATACAAATTTATTTAAAAAATAAAACTAAAAAGTATTAAGAATATTTATTATTAATTAATTAATAATCATTATATAAATATTAACAATTAATTAATTAAATTTGTTATAGGTCAAAATACATTAAAAAATATTATATTTTCTTAATTAAGTACAAATTTCAGGATCATGGCCGGATCCAGGGGAGGCAGTGACGGCGCTACGGGGGGCTAGGGGGCATGCGCCCCCCCGGCAAGGACCTCTGCCCCCTGGATGCCCCCCCAATCAGCTCGAAAACCAAATAAAAAAATTTCTAAAATTATTCACTTTTCCTTAAAAAAATGTAATTTAATTTTGTCAAGTAAGTAAATATCTTTCTTTGTGCCATTAAAATGTCATCGAAAAGAAAAATATCTGAACTTTACCAATCGAATTGAAATAAATAGAGACGGGTTCTTAATGGCCTTCGAAACCAAAAAAGACCTAAATTTAAAAAAAAAACTTTATTGACCCCCAATCAAAAAAAAAAATTTTCTTCTTCAAGTACAGGTGCAAATCCACTAACTATGAATCAAGCTCAAGTGATTCAGAAGAAATTGATACTGATTTTGAGAAATTATGCGCATCTTTCAGAAAAATTTCTGGGCTTTCATATTTCTCAGGAGATAGTGAGGAAGCATGCCAACCAAAACTGAAAATATTTACGACATTCAGTAAAGTTCAGTGCTGATGGTGTGACATTTTTTAGATCCTCTTTAAAATGTATATTTTTCTTTTGCCCTTGGAATCTTTTGAAGCACACTTTTCTCTTGTATTTTATAGGAAAGTTAGGAGAAATGGTTGCCATAGTAACACTTTCTCATGTTTATAAATTTTACATCTTGAATTCTAATGTTCCGTACGCCCTCGCGGCTTGGTGTAGGGGTTAGTGTGCTAATTTCGTAGACCAAACGTCGCGGGTTTGGACCCCAGGCAAGATTTGGCTTAAAGAAGAAATTTCTGGACCCCCAATAGATAATAAAATTAACGGTTATCTCCAAAGTCTTAAAATGGCCTAAGTTGCCGAAAAGACTGTGTGAATGTGTGTATGAGTGTGAAAGAGAAAAAAGTGTGAATGTTTAAAAAAAAAAAAAAATGTTCCGTACTGATAGAAACTAAATATAGGCCTATTGTCGGCTAGAGTTCGGCCGAAACAAGAATTTTGGCTTCAATTTTAGTTTCGACAGAAACTGTGACCGAAATCGAAACTTGTTTTAAACTTTTTCTTAAAATTTCCTATACAAAATTTATCTTCCTTTTAGTAAAATTTCCATTTTTCCCTCTTGCGAAAATCATTTAACCTTTTTTTTCAAGTGCGAATCCCACTCGACGATTTTTTTTTAGTATATGAGCATCATATCATCCCTTCTTTTCAAACTCAGGTTTCGGGCAGGGCGAAGTTTCGGCTGATTTTTGGCCGAAACTGACCGAATCAGAAATTTCTGTCGGTTTCTAAGGTCGACACAAATCTGGTGTCACGAGTCACACCATATTTTTTGTTTCTCTGTTGATGTAGCTTATAAATTTATTGACTGCCCCCCCTGTTGATAAGTTTGCCCCCTCCTGCCCCCCCCCCACTGAAAATAAGCTAGCGCCGTCACTGAGGGGAGGGGGCTGTGGGTACATGTGCCCCGGCGGCAGATATCAGGGGCGGCAATTAAACAATTAAAGAAAGATTTACTAAAAAAATTAGGTGTTAGCTGTGTCTTCTACACAGCCGGTGGCTTTTTAACGTGACAACGTCTTTTGCTTGATTTCAAAAAATTTTTTTTCTTTTACCTATATTGAAATATAAAGAGAGAAAGTATTGTTTTTATTTTTTTTTTTTACTAGTAGTTTGTTTTCATAAATAAACATGTTCAAACATTTTCATTGAAACAATATATGACAGGTGTGGCCAAACTTTTATCCATTAAGGGCGACATATGCTTAAAAAATGAGGTTTTTCGAGAAAAAAAATTAATTTTGGAGTTAATTACTCTGGATTTTTTATTTATTCTATTAGAGGTTATCTTTCTGCACTAAATGACATCTCATTTAGTCTGATCTGATTAGCCATTCGGAATCTACAGGGGTTTAAAATTTCAAAAAACGAAATCCCGCCGAGTGCTCTCATGCGGTAAAATGAACTCATATCAAAAAAAAGAAAAAAAAGCCCTGGGGGTATTGAACCACTCTTTCTAAAACTATATTTAGATTTAATGTAGCTTTTACGGTCAAGTGGCTATGCGTTGCACAATTAGAGCTATTTTTCGATATTTTTTTGCCTAAAAAATAAGGTTTTTCGAGAAAAAACCAATTTTGGAGTTAATTACTCGGGATTTTTTTATTTATTCTATTAGAGGTTTTCTTTCTGCACCAAATGACATCCCATTTAGTCTGATCTGATTAGCCGTTCAGAATCTACAGGGGTTTAAACTTTCAATTTAGAATTTACCGCAGCGCGGTAAAATAAAATGATAGGAAAAAAATAAATGGTGAAATCTTTAGCTGAAAACTCATTCTTTCTAACCGTATATTTCACATAATTATACCTCTTAAGACAGAGGAGTTATTCAAGCCAATAAACTTTTTTCGTGCATTACCCTCTAACATGCCACTATAGACACATGATTTGTAAGACGTTGTCACGTCAAAAAGGTAAAATGATATGAATTTTGTATAGGAAATTTTAAGGAGAGGGCGGCAAATTAAATTTTGCCCCTCCCCCTTAAAAATCTCGTAGTTCCGGCCCTGTTCAGGATCAATTACACCACAGATTACTACTATTTATAATACTGAAAAAAGAAATTCGTAGCGCCGTAATCATCTCAAAAATTTATATTTTCTAAAGTAATAGGTGTTAGCTGTGTCTTCTACACAGCCGGTGGCTTTTTAACGTGACAACGTCTTTTGCTTGACTTCAAAAAAAATTTTTCACTCTTACCTATATTGAAATATAAAGAGACAAAGTATTGTTTTTTTTTTTTTTTACTAGTAGTTTGTTTTCATAAGTAAACATGTTCAAACATTTTCATTGAAACAATATATGACAGGTGTGGCCAAACTTTTATCCATTAAGGGCGACTTATGCTTAAAAATGAGGTTTTTCGAGAAAAAAAACTAATTTTGGAGTTAATCACTCGGGATTTTTTTATTTATTCTATTAGAGGATTTTTTTTCTGCACCAAATGACATCCCATTTATTCTGATCGGATTAGCCGTTCGGAATCTACAGGGGTTTAAAATTTCGAAAAACGAAATCCCGCCGAGTGCTCTCATGCGGTAAAATGACGTCATATCAAAAAAAAGAAAAAAACACCCCGGGGTATTGAACCACTCTTTCTAAAACTATATTTAGATTTAATGTACTTTTTATGGTCAAGTAGCTAGGCGTTACATAAATAGGGCTATTTTTCGATATTTTTTTGCCTAAAAAATGAGGTTTTTCGAGAAAAAAACTAATTTTGGAGTTAATTACTCGGGATTTTTTTATTTATTCTATTAGAGGTTTCCTTTCTGCACCAAATGACATCCCATTTAGTCTGATCTGATTAGCCGTTCAGAATCTACAGGGGTTTAAACTTTCAAATTAGAATTTACCGCAGCGCGGTAAAATTAAATGATAGGAAAAAAATAAATGGTGAAATCTTTAGCTGAAAACTCATTCTTTCTAACCATATATTCCCCATAATTATACCTCTTAAGACAGAGGAGTTATTCAAGCTGATAAACTTTTTCGTGCATGCCCTTCTAACATGATTTGTAAGACGTTGTCACGTCAAAATTAAGTTTCAAGGAATTGAAAATCCGAAACTAAATAGGCCTATATCAAGGGAGGGTACAAGGGGGGGGGAATAAATAAAATTACCTCCCCCTCCCCCGAGATTTGAGAAAAATATTTTTTTTTGGGAATTAAATTTTATTTTAAATATACAATTTTAAAAATTAACTTTTTTATTTTTGTATTTCATAAAAGAGAAATTTTAAAAATTAATACTTAAAAATTTGATTTTTATATATCTACGGAGAAAGAAAAGAGAGAGAGAGAGAGAGAGAGAGAGAGAGGATGGGGTTATTTGAACTATACCACCTGTTCCCGTTTATATATATATAATAAAGGCACACACAGATTGTATGGTGCCATTGAAACTTTGCCCAGACCCAAAATGGCGGACAGGTGAAGGGTGAAAGAGAAAAGGCAAGAGAGAGAGAGAGAGAGAGAGAGTTGGATCACGTAACCTATAGCTAGTCTGTGTGTCACTTTGGGAAACTTAAACTCTCCTTCTAATCTCTCCCCCAGCTGCGTTTATTAACGCCCACTATTGGAAAAAGAAGAACCTCAAAGCGGGTAATAAAGTAACACGACTGACTGTCTTAAAGAAAGATTATTACTAAACGGGAAAACTCTGCTTCACGTTTTTTCTTAACTTTTTTTACGCTAAATGGTAAATAAGTTAAACGACTTACAAGTTCTGTACTTAGGGAAACTATTTCTCCCTTTATTTTTTAAATAGTGGCGGATACAGAGAACATTTAAAGAGAGAACGGAGGAATTCAGAATTTCAAATTATTTTCCCTGTGCGGTAGCCCAGTGCTAGAACAGTTGCCTATTGGGCTAGGATTCAGGGGTTCGCTTCTTGAACCAAGTTGTAAACTTTTTTCAAAATTATATTGGAAAATTGGGACAAAGTCTAATGCCCATTTGCACCAACACATCTTAGATCTTAAGCTCGTCTTGAGCTTTCTATAAGGGATCGTCAACATTTTACGTAAAGCCATTTTTTGACGATTTTCTAGACCGACCGAAACGTTGGCCCTGGCACTTTACATTTAATAAAAATTGAAAAAACAACTAGCTGCGTTGCTCATTGAAGAATTCCTGAACCTCAAATAAATCATATTATCAGCTATACACCTCAATTAAATCTAATTTTTACTTTCTCTTACCTCTATATATATGTTAATATATATAGAGAGAAAGTATTGGATTCATGTCAAAAATTCGATGTCGAGATTTTGATGGATATACACGTTTTGAGGTCCCCTGAATCCAAAAAAGTGGTTTTCGCGACATGGTCTGTCTGTGTGTGTGTCTGTGAACAAAATATCTCAAGAACGAAAAGAGCTAGAAGGTTGATAATTTTATATTTAAGTTAGGCCCCCCCATGGGACGTGACACGAAGCTTTTGAACAAAATCGGCCCAAAAGTACTAGTACTTTACTGATGTAGTTTTTCAGTTTTTTTTCGATTTTCTCAAAATTTGCTCCAACGATTTTTTTTTAAAATTCAAAAATCAATTATTTTTTATATTCTCTTTAAAATGTATATTCTCATTTTGTGATTGAAATCTTCTGAAGACCACTTTACTCTTGTACTCCATAGAAAAGATAGGAGAAATGGTTGCCATGGTAACAAAATATAAATATTTTTCCATACTTATAAATTTTACTTTCTCTTACCTATGTATATATGTAATATATATATAGAGAGAAAGTATTGGTTTCATGTCAAAAATTCGATGTCGAGATTTTGATGGATCTTCACGTTTTGAGGTCCCCTGAATCCAAAAAAGTGGTTTTCGCGACATGGTCTGTCTGTGGGTGGGTGGGTGGGTGGGTGGGTGGGTGGGTGGGTGGGTGGGTGGGTGTGTGTGTGTGTGTGTGTTCAATTTTAAGGATGAAGGAATTGAGCTACGAGGTTGAAATTTTATATTTAAGTTAAACACCCCCCGGGACCGGAAAAATAAGCTTTTAATCAAAATCGGCCAAAGAGTACTAGTACTTTACTGATGTACTTTTTCAGTTTTTTTCGATTTTCTCAAAATTTGCTCCAACGATTTTTTTTAAATTCAAAAATCAATTATTTTTTAGATGCTCTTTAAAATGTATATTCTCATTTTGCGATTGAAATCTTCTGAAGACCACTTTACTCTTGTTCTCCATAGAAAAGATAGGAGAAATGGTTGCCATGGTATCAAAATATAAACATTTTGCCATACTTATAAATTTTACATCTTGAATTCAATTGTACCCTACTGTCGGAAACTAAATACATGTCGACACAAAAAAATCTGGTGTGACAAGCACAGTACACAACTTTCGATTACCGAAGGTAAGAGAAAGTTGTGTGCTGTGCGCCAGTCACACCAGATTTTTACATCTTGAAAATCGAATGTACCCTACTGTCGGATACTAAATACATGTCGACACAAAAAATCTGGTGTGACAGGCACAGTACACAACTTTCGATTACCGAAGGTAAGAGAAAGTTGTGTGCTGTGCGCCAGTCACACCAGATTTTTTTTTTTTTTTTTAGAAAAAAAGGTATTTCTTTATCTAATTGTTTAGGAATACTAATAGCCTTTTACAGAACCTTTGTGGAACCCTATTTCTATCACAATTTTCTTTTTTTAGATAACTATTGAATAATATTATACAAATCTTTTCATCAATATAGTTAGGTTTTTTTATATATGAATATAAAAAGAAGGCGATTAGTATACTGAAACAATTACATATATCTCAAGATTGTGAATCCTTTTCGAAAAAATAATTGTTGAATTTATACCAGCCACAAGATGCAGATTAAACCTTGACAAAACTACTTTAGATTCAAATATTTCCTTTATCAGTGCAACTCCATTTGCTTCAGCATCAAAACCTTGAACAGTTCCCGGCCGGGAGGAAGGGGAGGTTTATTTATATGTTTACAAAACTTTCAATCGCCTTTTCTCGAATTGTTCAATTTCGGACTTTCGCCACTCAGCATTCTCAGCAGGCGATATATCCCTAAATTCTCACTAAAAATTTACCTTTACTCGGTTTAATATTAAAAAATTCTTCTTTAAAAACAACAAAGCTATTAGAACAGAACAGCAAACATAATTTGTAACATTCAATAAATTTTATAAAAGCATCCAAATTTCATTTAAACGATAAATAACGCGTTGTTTTTAATATAAAAGAAATTCAGTGAGACAGAGAGAGATTTAAGATCCAACGTTTAGGAAAGGTTAATAAAAATCGCTTATCTTTATTAATGGCGTGTTCTTTGTCTAAATTCCGATGTTTCTTATTAAGGACAAACGATATAGTCAGATTATACATCAACGGGAGAGCTAAAAAAACAATTTTAATTCTTACGAAACAAATCACTTGAGGCAAAAGTAATTTGGGCCTTGATAGAGAAGAGACGAAGATAATAATAAAGATAGGAAGTTATTTATTCAAGGGTGGCAAAATAAAGGAATTCCCTTCATCTATCCTTCCACTTAACAACCACAAATATCTCCCTCTCCCTGTATATACTCGTTTGTCTTATCAAAATTGTTTTTAAGCTTTTTGAGCAAATGGAAACATTAAAGTCAAAGATATTTAATATATCTCATATAAGAAAGAGATAGCGAAGAGTAAAAAAGAACTCAGGTTCGAAAAACACAATTTTTTTTTTTAGAAAATGCATAATCGATCTATTAAAGTGTCGAGGTTTTTCAAATTAGGTGCAAATTTTTTTACAGTTTCCTACAGCATTAAGAACATAGGAAAACGTCATATTAATTCTTTTTATTAAGCAATAACGGTCGAAAAAAGATCATTTTGAATTATTTCAAAATTATCTCTTAAAACTGATTTAATTTAAATTGACTTATTTAAAGAAGATAACTGATTGGAAAAAATGTCGCTTAATTTTTAGAATTCTAGAGACCAAAATTAATGAAAAATATGTTAAAATGATGGTTTTTTACAAAAATGGCGATTTGGGGTACTTTGAAGATGAATTTCGGAAAAACCCGCAATTACATTTTTTAGGGGGTCATTTAGGGGGGATTTTATCGTAGAAAGCATATTGATATCTCATTTCAGTAAAAAGTTGGAAAATCCAAATTTTTCACAAAAATGGCGATTTGGGGTACTTAGGAGCCGAATTTCAAAAAACCCTGAAACAACGATTTTTAATTTTCATCTACCGAAGGTTTAAGCGAAGAAAGCAAATTCATATCTCTCCTGGTTTAGACATAATTGTAAAACCAAAGTTTTACCCATAAATTTTCACAAAAATGCCGATTTGGGGTACCTAAGGGCCGAATTTCAAAAAACCCTGAAACAACAATTTTTAATTTTCATCTAACGATGGTTTAAGCGAAGAAAGCAAATTCATATCTCTCCTGGTTTAGACATTATTGTGAAACCAAAACTTTACCCATACATTTTCACAAAAATGGCGATTTGGGGTACTTAAGGGCCGAATTTCAAAAACCCTGAAACAACGATTTTTAATTTTCATCTACCGAAGGTTTAAGCGAAGAAAGCAAATTCATATCTCTCCTGGTTTAGACATAATTGTAAAACCAAAGTTTTACCCATAAATTTTCACAAAAATGCCGATTTGGGGTACCTAAGGGCCGAATTTCAAAAACCCTGAAACAACAATTTTTAATTTTCATCTAACGATGGTTTAAGCGAAGAAAGCAAATTCATATCTCTCCTGGTTTAGACATTATTGTGAAACCAAAACTTTACCCATACATTTTCACAAAAATGGCGATTTGGGGTACTTACTTAAGGGCCGAATTTCAAAAAACCCTGAAACAATGATTTTTGATTTTCATCTAAGTAAAGTTTTAGAGAAGAAAGCAAATTGATATCTCATTTCGGTTAAGAGTAATTAAAGAAATAGTAAAATCAAAATTTTATCCAAAAATGTCGGTTTGGGGGGTCTTAAAATCGGAAAAAGAATCGCTTCTTAAATGACGCCTACGCAATAAAAGTAATCTACATGACAAATTAAAGCTTTATAGATATTATAGTTTAGGCTGCGCATTGTCATCATTTAGTAAGTAAGTAAGTCACATCTCTCTTATATATATAGAGATGTATATACAGTATATATATATAGATAAGAGAAAGTAAAATTGAGATTTCTCCAATTCAAATGAAATAATTTATCTAAAAGAGCAAAAAGAAAAAAAATAGAATTTATTATTTAGGAATTTAATAATTATTTAATCGTTTGTTCACTAAAATATTCAAATTCAACAATAATGGTCATCAAATTTGTATTACCTACAGTCAGCAAAATTGTTATTAATTTTGTATTCATGTTAGAAAAAAAATTAGTTTTAGCTTAGCGCCGATTTAGAATCATTCATTAGAGAAATTGATTATCAATATTTTTTAGAATTTATATGCATAAATTTATTGTAAATTTCAAATTTATTACTTAAGCTAAATATTATGAAAATTATTTATTAATTGTTATTTATTTATTTTTTTTTTGCAAAACTAAAAAACATTTTTATGGATCTATTGGTAAGAGGAAGTTGCACGATGTGTGGCCAGCCACACCAAATTTTTTCCTTAAATAGTTTAGAAAGAACTTCATTAATAGCGAGTAAAACATTCAAAGATCATGTCCGTAATTTAAATGTGGAAAAAAAAGTTTGTTTTTTTTGTTGAGAAATTTTTTTTTAAATAATGGTGAACATTTTTTCGTCATTATTTTAAGTTTTTTTTTTTTTTTTTAATCAATCGAAGCTCACAAAAGTTTTAACGAGAGTGCAAATGTTAACTGTAAGTACTATATGACGACTATTAAAAAAATCTGGTGTGACTGGCGCACAGCACACAACTTTCTCTTACCCTTCGGTAAGAAAAAGTTGGGCACTGTGCTGGTCACACCAGATTTTTTGTGTCGAGATATATTTAGTTTCCGATAGCACCTTAGTTTCAAACTTGCATTTTAAATGTTGACTGCTTCAAATAAACTATGGTTATTTTTCAAAATTTTAATCTCATATTTGGACATTTTATACACAATATAGAATCGTAAATAAATACAAAATTTCATAAGAATTGGAAAAAAAAATTTTAAATGCCTAAAAAAGTTCTAAAGGGGACCCCCTTTTGAATCGAAATTAACATACAAATCCCTATAGGAAATTAACATTGTTCCTATGCGAAGATAAGGTGGAAAGGGAATTTAAAAAAGAGTAGAGAGAGACGATGTTTGCAAGTGAGAGAGAGACATATATGTTTTCTTTGAAACAATTAAAGACACAAATAAATTTAAAAAAAATGGGAATTTAAATAATAATTGATTTTTAATCTAATAAAAAGAAAAAGATTTAAATTCCGTTACCATGGCAACCATTTCTATCTTTCCTATGAAGAACAAGAGTAAAGTGGTCTTCAGAAGATTTCAACGGCAAAATGAGAATATACATTTTAAAGAGTATCTAAAAAATAGTTCATTTATGAATTTTAAAAAAAATCCTTGGAGGGAATTTTGAGAAAATCGAAAAAAACTGAAAAAGTACATCAGTAAAGTACTAGTACTTTTTGGCCGATTTTGTTCAAAAGCTTATTTTGAGATTCTTCAAAGGTACCTAAGTTAAATATAAAATTTCAATCCGCTAGCTCAACTCCTTCATGCTTAAAATCTGTCCACACATACAGACACACGCACACACATACATACATACACACACACACACAGACCAATTTGCGGGACCCACTTTTTTGGACTCAGGGGACCTCAAAACATGTATATCCATCAAAATCTCGACATCGAATTTTTGACATGATCGCAATACTTTCTCTCTCTATATATATTAACATATATAGAGGTAAGAGAAAGTAAAAATACAAAACTCTTCTATAAAGAAAACTTTTATAAGAAAAAATTTCCCTAAGGCGTTTGAAATAAATATGCTTAAAGATTTCCCTGATGAGTAATCAACGAAATAAATAAAATATTTGACCTTTATCTAATTCCATTTTGAATATTTCTATCACGGAATAATCGATTATAGCCTAGTATTATTAAGGGTGTTCAGGAGCGACGTCTAAACGTACTTAAAAAAAAAAAAAAACTAAGCTATTATAAGGAATTTTTCAATGCGGTTTTTTTTTTAAATGATTCAAATTCATAAGAGATTATTGGGACATCGAGCTATAATTTTTTTAATGACTTATTAAAAAATTATCGTAATTAATTTTTTTGTTATCAAGCAAATACAAAAAAACAATCTGTCCCAATAATCTTTAATTTTTTTTTAATTTAAAAATGAATTTATTGTTATTTTTTTTTTTTTTTTTTTTTTTTTTTTTTTTTAAACATTCACACTTTTTTCTCATTCACACTCACACTCACACACACATTTCATACAGTCTTTTCGGCAACTGAGGCCATATAAGACTTTTTACGATATCCGTTATTAATAAATATACATATATGGGGTCCAGGCATTCTTATTTAAGCCATTTGGTATCCAATTGGCTTAAATAAAATCATCGGACTGCCTGGGGTCCGAACCCGCGACGTTTGGTATATGAGGTTAGCACGCTAACCTCTACGCCATGCCCCGAGGGCCAATTTATTGTTATTATTAATCACATATGAATTAAGAAATTTTTAAAATAAGCTTAGATGATTTAGTTAAAAACCAACTGTCAAATTAGTTCAGCATAGATGCAATAGATGGCAGGCTAGTCTAACGGCTGATCCCATAATAGCGTATATCTGGCCTATATTTATATATTTTTATGCTTTTATAAAAGATACATAATATATAATAACATTTATAAAGTATTTATTGTTAAAAGATCAATGAAAATCAACCAAATGCATTAAATAGTATTAGCTACCATTCTGACATCTCTTGGCAAATTTTTTGAATTACTTGATTTTTGGGCATACTTTTTATGACACACAACGCCATCTTAGCGGGAAAAACATGCGTAACCACTTCGGTCCCGTAGCCCCTTAATACGCCTGTAAATAGGCAAACTAAATGGCTAAAATAAAAATGTGAGGAAAAAGTAATAAGTCAGTTGAGAAGAGGCACTAAATAAAGCAAAGATTAAATTAGGTATCAGAGAGAGGGAGAGAGGCAGCCATTATTTGTCTAATGTAGCCAGCGCATATGGAGGGTGGCAGACATAAATGGAATAAATTGACATATCACTCATGGGTGCATTGAATCCTAAAACAAGATACACACAGAATATGATATCACGTTCAATGTCATATTATGAATGACATAATATTTGTAGTACTCCATCAAAATTGACATTAATGGCAAATCGATTTATTCATATTTATATATTTTTTTTATTTTTTAATGCATTTATTTCTCAATAGCTACTAAATCAAAATTCTTGTCCTATATTTTTCTATATCCAGGAGTGAATATTTATTAATATTTTTTTTGTTGGATTTTTCTTTAAATATTATATACTTGCGGGTGAAATTTTCAAAGAATTTCAAATAAAAGTTGTTTCTTATCGAAAATGAAACCAAATTATCTAATTTTTACTTTCTCTTACCTTTATATGTAATATATAGAGCAGTGGTTTCCAAACTTTATGTTACCACGCCTCCCTTAAAAATATTTAATTTTATGACGCCTCCCCCCCCCCCCCCCAATTTTATAAAATAATGCAAAAACAAAAATTTTAATGCTAAAAAATATAAATTTGAAATATTTTTTTATTTATTCTTATTTATATTAAAACTAGCAATCATTTGGAAAATTGGTCCTTCGCTTAGACTAGTCCGAGCCTCCCTAGGGAGGCGCGTCTCACAGTTTGGAAAACGCTGTGTATAAGGGTATTTTATGGCTGGTAGAATCCTGAATAAAAATATTTTTCTCAAATCTTATTTTCACGTCCCATGGGGGTGTTAAATATAAAATTTCAACCTCCTAGCTCAATTCCTTCATGCTTTAAATTGAACACACACACACAGACAGAGCATGTCTCGAAAACCACTTTTTTGGATTCAGGGGACCTCAAAACGTGTATATCCATCGTCTCGACATCGAATCTTTGACATGAATCCAATACTTTCTCTCTCTATATATATTAACATATATATATAGAGGTAAGAGAAAGTAAAAATTCAAATCCGAATTGAGATTAGTTCTATATACAAAAAGATGCGGTAAATCACCCCAGTAAAATTCTATTAATAAGTGGAGTAATCATATCTTACTTTTCTTCCTAATGAAAAAAATTCTTACAAAATTATTTTAATTTTTATTTTATTTTGAAATTATTTTATTTTAATTTTCAATCCTTAATCCACCCCTGTGTAAAAGTATATTAAGGAAATTTGATTAACAAAAATATAGGCCATATAGAAAGAATATAGTGGTAAATAATGGTGACTTAAGAAAAGATTTAAAAAATGCCCTCACGCTTGGTGTAGTTGGTAGCGTGCCTACCTTCTATACCGAACGTCGAGGGTCCGGACCCCTGGCAGGCAAAGGGATACCAAATGGCTTAAATTGAAATGCCTGGACCCCTTATATTATTAATTAATAACGGTTATCGTGTAAAGTCTTATATGCCTGAGTTGCCGAAAAGACTGTGAATGTGTGTGGGAGTGTTGAGTGTGAATGAGAAAAAAGTGTGAGTGTTTAAAAAAAAAGATGAAAAATAAAAAACTAATTTTTTTTTTTTCAAATTACACCTACACCCCCTACCTCTTCCATTTGTTTATATTCTCCCTCTATCCTTTGTGAAATTTAATTTCATAATCAAAAGAATCGTTTTTCGCAGTCAAATTATTTGTTTCTATGATTTTTTTTTCTTTCAACTATAAAATGCATAATAATTACCTTTAATAAGACTCTCAAGGTGTACTGGTTGACGGTGAGGTCAGGGTGGGTTACATTATATTAATTATTCACTTTGATTCACTTTAAACACAAAAAAAGAGCAGCGCCTGCCGCGCGGCAACGCGCTCGACTGAACGAGAGATAGACTTGTCTCTCTCTCTCGATATAGGAATATAAATAGATGGACATAGCAATTCCCTTTTTATTAAAAGTAAAAAAATACCGTTTACTCTTATCTAACTATATTTAGAGATGGAAAATAATGTCAACAAGTGATTTGGAATATTCCAAGGCCTTTCTTAAATAATCAACCCTTCATCTCATTCCTAATCAACCCTTAATATTATAAAATAATAATCAACACTATTTTTTGAATGTTTTCTATTTATTTGGCTTCGATTTAGCTAAAATAAATTTAAAAAACATTTTTTTTTTTTCAATTTTTCAACCCCTTATCCAATCCTAATAAATAAAATAACAATGCTATCGCCTTCGGCGAGCTTCGCGTCTAGTCAACCTAAAACCCTGAAAAACTTCCCTGTATTCGCCTTTGGGCTTTACACATAGTATAATTTTCTAGAATGAGTCTTACTTTAGGCCAGTGGTTTCCAAACTTTATGTTCCCTTTAAAATATTAAAATCGTATGACGTCCCCCTCCCCCACACATTTAATAAAATAATACAAAAACAAAAAATTTTAATACTAAAAAATATAAATATTTTTTTTATTTATTTATATTAATTATTTTAATTAAAAACTCGATAAGCCGAATTTGTTCAAAAGTCTATTTTCATCCTTCAGTGGGATGTCGAACTTAACATGTTAAATATAAAATTTCAACCTCTTATCTTTTTTAGTTCCTGAGATATTTTGTTCTCACAAGGGGAGTGCATAGCCTTGATAACACCGATTTGAACGAAAATTTTTTTATGTGTAGTACTTGATGAAAAACGAATTCTGTTAAAGCCAGAGAACGCGCTTCTCAACGGTTCGTCTAAAAAAAAATGTTAAAGATTTTGCCTGCATGCCTTAAGCCGTTACTAACAATAACATTTACAAATGTCGCGATGGCTAGATCGGTAGGGCGCATTCTTTGTAAACAAAAATCCCGAGTTCGAATCTCGCCTTGTGCAACTATTTTTTTTTTTTTTGTGTAATTTATTTATTTTTTTCTTTGTTTCAGAATATTTTTTAATATTAATAAATAAATAAAAATTTTTTTTTAATTAATGGCATTTTATTTTCAACATGTTCCATATATTTAAAGAAAATTCGAATGCTTTCTGTCAATAATATAAGGAAATATTTAATATTAGGCCTATACTAGAAATATATTACTATTAATTGGACACATAAATAAATTTATAATAATATTTATGTTTTAAACAGTCATTTTCCGAACTTTGAACATGTTACGACAATATTTTTTTATGTGTCCAATTAATAGTAATATATTTCTAGTATAGGCCTAATATTAAATATTTCCTTATATTATTGACAGAAAGCATTCGAATTTTCTTTAAATATATGGAACATGTTGAAAATAAAATGCCATTAATTAAAAAAAAATTTTATTTATTTATTAATATTAAAAAATATTCTGAAACAAAGAAAAAATAAATAAATTACACAAAAAAAAAAATAGTTGCACAAGGCGAGATTCGAACTCGGGATTTTTGTTTACAAAGAATGCGCCCTACCGATCTAGCCATCGCGACATTTGTAAATGTTATTGTTAGTAACGGCTTAAGGCATGCAGGCAAAATCTTTAACATTTTTTTTTAGACGAACCGTTGAGAAGCGCGTTCTCTGGCTTTAACAGAATTCGTTTTTCATCAAGTACTACACATAAAAAAATTTTCGTTCAAATCGGTGTTATCAAGGCTATGCACTCCCCTTGTCAGATAGATCATTTTTTGGACTCAAGGGACCTCAAAATGTCAAAATCAAAATCTCAACATAGAATTTTTGACAATACTTTCTCTATATATATTTATATAACTAGCCAAGAATATAGGTAAGAGAAAGTAAAAATATATAATTATTGTAATTTAAATCATGTAGAGTAGTTTGGTTTCCCCCTTGATTGCAAACAATTTTGATTTGCAACTTTTGTTCTCCGTTTCTGTGATTTCAAGATAAAACAATCCACCCTTTAAAATAATAGAGGCTAAAGCCGTGAATATGATTAGCGAATCTCCTCCATTGACTTAACTAATCGGCCAGGGGATCTATTCCAATGAATCTATTCCCCATCGAAGCATTTCTATACAGACGATCTGCGAAGGGCCGGAGGCCCGTTAACTCGACAGAGACTTCGACTAAGCTCCTTTGTATATATGCTTTAATCAGTAAGAGACTCTCCGGGTATACAATTAAATAAGCAGATTATGTTATTAGGTTAACTTAGCGTATTAATCTATGACGTAAGCACTACTGAAACCACTAGACGAGACTTTAGGTTTGATTAAGGGTCAAATGGCAAGTGACAGGTGTATGAATGAATTCGACCATTTGCCAGAGCGCTCGAATACGCCTATTCACCTATATCATAATTTCAATAGAACAGGCATTCACTAAAAACTAAAACACTAAGAAGTGTTAATATAATACATGAGATTGTTAATTCAGAAAAAAAAATATAACCTGCGGACGACTAGCTTAAGAATTTTTTAGAATTCAGAATAAATTATATCATTAAGATCAAATTGAAATTTAGTCTGATCTGATTCGGAATCTACAATGGTTTAAACCTTCAAATAAGACTTTCCCGCCGAGCGCTCTCACGCGGTAAAATGAAATAATGGAAAAAAAATAAATAAATGGTGAAATACATGTATTTAGCTGAAAGAATCATTTTTCTAAAAGTATATTCAAAATAATTATACATCTTAAGACTGATGAGTTATTCGAGCCGATAATGAGCAAGTTTTCATGTGTTTTTATCCAACTTTTTCTTACATGCCTGCCTAACTGGCCCCTATACGCGTACATGCATTGTAGGGTATGGAAAAAACCGAAAAATTTTAAAAACCGGTTTTTCGGTTTTTACAAGGCAGAAAACTGGTAAACCGGTTTTAAACCGTTTTTTTTTTTTCAACATCTAACCACGCCCCTGCCTGGGAGGGACCGTCGCCTTTTCTTAATTATGTAAAGAAAATTATTAGACCCGGTCTATTATTTTTTTATTTTTTAAAACACACACTTTTTTCCCATTCCCACTCACACAAACACCCATACACACAGTATTTACGGCAACTTAGGCCACATAAGACTAAACGATAACGGTTATTAATGAATATATCTATTGGGGGACCATCTGGTATCCAATTGGCTTAAATAAAATCATAGGACTGCCTGGGATCCGAACCCAAGAAAATTATTACTACTACTATTCCAATCCAGTGCCTGCTTGAGGATTCGTTTACATTCATAGAATACATCAATGCAAAGAATATATAAATATTTCTCTATACATTTCCTATGGGAGAAATCGTAACTTTAGGAATTAATAACTCAAAAAATTGAAGGAATTTCGGAACACGAGCATTTTTCCTGGACTTTCTATAACGTCCTCTATAAGACTGCAAAATTTCGTCATTCCAACGGAATGTTGGTCAAACAGAGCGAGACAGACGGATGGTCAGACAGACAGACACTCCGCTAATATTATACATAGATTATTTAAGTATTGGAAAAAGGGGGAAAAATATAAATAATTTATAATTATTATTTTTAATTTGTTTAAAGTCTTTTACGGCATCTAAGGCCATTTAGACCACACCCCTATTTATTCGAAATGAGTGATAGCCAATTCAAATAAATGAAATTTTTCTCGCTTGGGACGGGAAGCGAACCCGAAACGCCAAGCCACTATAAGTTAATGTCTTCTCTCTGAGCCATCGGTCACGGGCTAATTTATAATTTGAATACAAGTAGGCCTATAATTGAAGATAAGATATAAAAAAAAACCGAATTCGGTTTTTCGGTTTTTGAAAATTAATCAAAAAACAGGTTTACCGGTTTCGGTTTGCACCGGGATCCAAACCCTAATGCATTGTAAGATGTTGTCCCGTCAAAACTGTTAATTTCTCCTTTGAATTAAATCAAATCTTAAAAATCTGGTGTGACTAAACAACAAACAAGGCGCCGCGGCTATTATTTATTTTTAAATTTGACATTTTTTTCTTTACAATAGTACCCCAAAAGTGGTACCTTCATCAAATAAAATACTCTTTGGGCCATGGGCGTCCGCAGGGGGGGGGCAACCAGGCACTTGCCCCCCCCTGGAAAATTAAAATGATACAAAAAAATGTATAAAACAAAAAAAAAATACAAAAAAATCTTTCACACAGTATACATCCACCTTGCCGCGGTGTGAAAGCTTTAAATACTAAGGGATGTATAACATTATTAATATCAAAATACGTTTTTTTTAACTTATCTTGAAGTGACTTGCCCCCCCCCCTGCAAAAAATCTTTGCCCCCCCCCTGCAAAAAATCCTGCGGACGCCCATGCTTTGGGCTATTTCTATGCTTCGAGATGTTCGTACGAGATGAATCGAGCCACTAGCCATTATCTCTTTTAGTTCACTTGTGTAATTCGATATTTGAATATAATTAATTTCCACTTGAAACAAAAACAAAAAAAATTTAATCAGCAACAGAAATGCTCGCTATCTTTTTTTGTTGATCTCTTGTTATGTAAATTTAATTCAATTCCTAAACAAGCATGTAAAATTTCATTTAGTGGTGAGAAAAACAAAATAAATTCAAGTGAGGAAAGGAGGATTAAATTGTTTCTTGTCGTTGTTAACTATTGATTTCCAGTTCCATTTAACAATCCTTTTGATCTCCCCCAAGGGGGGGGAGGAGGGGGAGGTAAAACAAACCTGCAATTGATAGACTACTTGTTTTAATAAATTCAATTATGAATAAATAAATCCACATCGCTCATTATTAAGTGATAATAAAATAATAAAATAGAGAAAATGCTCGTTGATATTTTATCAATTAATGATAATTGAACGATAATTGAATATTGAAACTCTCCAATTTAATTACAAGCGCCGCCGTAGGGGGAAAGAATTAAATCGAGTAATTATTCATTTATCTCGCTCTTAAGTTAATAAAATAATAAAAAAATATTCCTTTGATTAAAAAACACTCAGAGTTCACAATTTCTCAATTGATTTTTTTTTTTTTTTTTTGAAAATTTTAGAAAATAAATTCCGTTTATTAGTACTGTACTTTAATAATATATATTTTTTTTTACCTTATTTTTTTCGATTTCCTCAAAATTCGCTTTAACGATTTTGATTAAAATCCATAAATCAATTATTCTTTAGATGTTCTTTAAAATGTATATTACCCCCTTCCCCGGACGTTAGAGATATTGACAAATGTCAGTAGTGGTAGTCTTAAAGTCGAGGGGCGTGGGTTTTGACCCCAGACAGTTCGATGAATATTTATTATATATTTAAATATTTATACGTAGATAATTATTGACTGCTTCTGCCCATAATTATCCATCTATTTATTTAAATCATTTTGAGAGTAATTAAAATAATTTGAATATCGTTAGTCTATATAACTGAAGAAGCGGAAAAGGCTAAAAAAATGTATATAGCACACTTTAGAAGAAATAGTTGGCAAGGTGTAATAAAATATCGAGGAGGCGATTAGCCGAGGGGATAAAGCAGTTAAGCTTATAATCTTGAGTTCAAATCCACCTCATGACAATAAATTATCCAACTCTATTTGAGATGCCTCCTCCTGAGGAAGGAAACGGGAACCCACCTCAGTATCATTCCCATGAAAGTTACTCTTCAGAGTAACCACAACGTGTCAAGGCTGACACTAGGGTGTCCCTTATTTTTCGATTTTTATTTTTTTTTTGGTTATACCCTCTAATTTTTTTTACTTATATTATAAAACACTCGTAAATAAAATTTGACCCCATTTGGAGTTCATTTACCTCCCCCGACCGTCTTGGGCGGGATTTTGAAAATTTTTATTTTTTTGCGTATGCGTTCTCATTTTGTTTATTATATTAAAAAATACCCACAAATCAAATTTTACGTCAATCGGAGTTCATTTAGCCCCCCCCGACCCCCCTGTGAAAAAATTTCGAAATTTTTTTTTTTCTCGGATAGGTTATAATTTTGTTGATTCTATTAAAAAACACTCGCAAAATAAATTTTACATCATTCAAAGTTCATTAACTACCCCCTGCCCCCCTTGAAACATGCCCAGTTAGGTGAGAGAGTATTGGCGCGCGCCCGCGGCGACTTCCTATCTTTAATATGCAATTATTTAATTTTGTTGAAATAATTTGATTAGAAAATAATAAAACAAGAAATTAAATACCAATATATACTTAAAAGTACAAAAAAGTAATAAATTTTGTTGATATTTCCTTTTTTTTACAGTCGGGATAAAAATGCCTCCTTTCTGCTCCAGCTCACAACGTTGAAGGAATGGCCTTTGGTCTCCCTCAACGATTATTATGAAAGTTTTCTATTAGCATTACAGCCCTTTCAGCTGTATCATTCACAGCTTTTAGAGAAAGAACTGGTCTTTTGACTTCTAAATCTGCCACGAGAGAGGATTCTCTTCAAAAAGAGTGTCGATTAATTACCATCTTCGTTTTTACAATTTAATATTTATTAATTCAAATATCCAACAAACGATAGGGTGCCGCCCGGAGTAGAACCACGAATCCACTGATTTATATTCAGTGTGCCCTAACCGCTGGACCACAGCACGGTATTCGGTTATTTGAGATCATTCAGAATCACGTGATGTATATAATATATTATATGTATAATTTCTTATTTATCTTCGTTTTTGTTTGTCAATTTTATCATCCAAAAGCGATATACCCAGTAAAGAAAAAGACCTCTTCTTCAGTTAAATTATATTTGGAGGAAATTTAGGGTTAGATTGAGCAACCCAGACAAACAAGGACTACCAGATATCTGTTTCTTTATGACAACGACGTATGTTAAGCTATGGATTCAATGTATTTCGGCAGTAAAGGCAAGTTTTCAAGATTTTAGCTTTCTGAAAGCATTACAAGATTACGAAAGGTTCCGATCATTTTTAAAGCAGCCTTAAGAAAATTTTTCCCTAATATAATTTAACTAGCGAAGTGATCATTATATCTCTTTTGGATGGTGAAGTTGACGTCCAAACAAAAACGAATATGGTAATTAATTTAAAGAAGAAAAGTCTCTAGGATTTCGTAAAAAGATATTCTCCATTGAAGGTAGAACGACACTCTTTTTGAAGAGAATCCTCTCTCGTGGCAGATTTAGAAGTCAAAAGACCAGTTCTTTCTCTAAAAGCTGTGAATGATACAGCTGAAAGGGCTGTAATGCTAATAGAAAACTTTCATAATAATCGTTGAGGGAGACCAAAGGCCATTCCTTCAACGTTGTGAGCTGGAGCAGAAAGGAGGCATTTTTATCCCGACTGTAAAAAAAGGAAATATCAACAAAATTTATTACTTTTTTGTACTTTTAAGTATATATTGGTATTTAATTTCTTGTTTTATTATTTTCTAATCAAATTATTTCAACAAAATTAAATAATTGCATATTAAAGATAGGAAGTCGCCGCGGGAGCGCGCCAATACTCTCTCACCTAACTGGGCATGTTTCAAGGGGGTAGGGGGTAGTTAATGAACTTTGAATGATGTAAAATTTATTTTGCGAGTGTTTTTTAATAGAATCAACAAAATTATAACCTATCCGAGAAAAAAAAAATTTCGAAATTTTTTCACAGGGGGGTCGGGGGGGCTAAATGAACTCCGATTGACGTAAAATTTGATTTGTGGGTATTTTTTAATATAATAAACAAAATGAGAACGCATACGCAAAAAAATAAAAATTTTCAAAATCCCGCCCAAGACGGTCGGGGGAGGTAAATGAACTCCAAATGGGGTCAAATTTTATTTACGAGTGTTTTATAATATAAGTAAAAAAATTAGAGGGTATAACCAAAAAAAAAATAAAAATCGAAAAATAAGGGACACCCTAGCTGACACTAATGTCTGAGAAGAAGAATAAAATATATTTTCCTATCGTTATAAATTTTTTAACTTGGATTATTTTTTTAAATTTAACTTTTTCACTCTTGGGCGCTTAAAATTTATATTTCTATCAATATTTAAAATTTAATAAGGAGTCAAAAAAAAAATCCAAGACATAGGCAGCCAAAATTATTTCTTTTATTGCTGCCGTTCCAGGCTGACGTTTCGGCCACTGGTCTAGGCCATCTTCAGAACGGAGGCGAGAATAAATGAAAATTACAATTTCAGCGACACATTCGCATGAACAACGCATTCGCACAACATTCGCATAGGACAACGAAAGAATGTTATATGGGAAAAGACAAAGACATACTTCATAATTTAAAATTTAATTTTAAAATAATTCACTTTGAGGATACGTGAAATAAAGTTAATAATAAAAAATAAAACCTTTTTTTGATAACAAGAAAAGTCGAGACAATTACTTTTTCGTTTCTCTCTCTCTCTCTCTCTTTCATTAATCTTAAATTGAATTTTACATGTCTTTTTTTTTTTTTGAAAAGCCAAAAAGTGCAATCTTCACCTGTTCGAACATTAATGAATATGTAATTAAATATATTGCCGAGTTGACGAATAAAAAAAAAAGAAAACAGAGCTTTAAATGACGTAAACACGAAGAAGAAGAAAGGCGAGAAGGAGGGGGAAGGGGAAGGACAAAAGGGGAGAAAAGTTTTAATAGAAGTTCAAATCCATCCAAGCCCTTTTCAACCACAAAAAAAAAAAAAAAAAAAAAAAAAAAAAAAAACGATGCTCTTCTGAAATTGGACGTTTTAACATTGATTTTCACTTTATGCCTGTTGTCTGCTCTCTTATCAGTTCTCTCTCTCACTTTGACTTGAAATCTAAATGACACTTTTAAATGAAAATTGAGCTATTGAAAAAAAAAAAATTCAAATTCGTAAAAAAGAGAGTCTTGTTAAAGCTAATAAGATACAGTATAACGAAATCGTATCGCCTGCCTTACCGCGAAGCGAACACCGCGGCTAGTTATTTAATAATTTATAAGAGTATATAAATAAAAAAAATATGGTGTGACTGGTCGCACAGCACACAACTTTCTCTTACCTAATCGAAAGTTGTGTTCTGTGCTTGTCACACCAGATTTTTTGTGTCGACATATATTTAGTTTCCGACAGTACCGTACATTTGAATTCAAGAAAAAAAAATGTTAAACATGGGAAAATATTTATATTTTGTACCATGGCAACCATTTCTTCTATCTTTCCTATGAAGTACAAGAGTAAAGTGGTCTTCAGAAGATTTCAATGGCAAAATGAGAATATACATTTTAAAGAGCATCTAATAAATAATTGAATTTTAATCAAAATCGTTGGAGCGAATTGAGAAAATCGAAAAAAACTGAAAAATTACATCAGTAAAGTACTAGTACTTTTTGGCCAATTTTGATTAAAAGCTTATTTTCACGCTCCAGGGGAGTGTTGAACTTAAATATAAAAATTCCAACCTGGAAGCTGAATTCCTTCATGATTTAAATTGAACCCAGACAGACAGACAGACAGACCATGTCGCGAAAATCACTTTTTTATTTGTATTCAGGGGACCTCAAAACGTGTATATCCATCAAAATCTCGACATGAATTTTTGACATGATCGCAATAATTTCTCATTATATAGTCTATTACTTATAAAGGTAAGAAAAAGTAAAAAGTAAAACATAAAAATTTTAAAATATATATTTTATGGCCCGTTTTTTTTTCTCTCTAAATATATTAAAAAACACTTTAGAAAACATTTGTTTTTTATTAACTGTAATGAAGAAATTTTTCTTACGCTAAAAAAGAAGAGCAGTTTAGATACAATAGAATATTTATAGGAAATTGGGAACAGACGGTCACCAAAACAAGAGATCCTTTCAAACATTTAGAAAAAAAAGGGTAAAATGGGATGAGTGCGTCGTCGTCGTCGTCGACTACGTTTTTTTATTTTACCTTTGGACCGATGTCTAAAAAACACTCGGTGTTCCGCTTTTAATTAAGTTTTCCTTTAAAAAGCAACGAGCGCGCCATGTAAGTAAAGAGGGACGTTTTTAGGGAGGGAAAAAAAAGGTTTAATATCAAAAATACGTGTAGCCTATCTCTTCTATACAAAACAACGATCGATATTTCGGGTTTGTTGGTTTTATAAGGGATTTGAATACTGTGCACTCCCCCCCCCCACGCCCCCCTGAAATGACAGCGTTTAATTACAAATGATTAATTTATAATTTCTCAAATAGACAAGTATTAATAGCAATTTTCATTTGATAAACGTTAATTTAATGCCAATGTTTTTGATTTCATAATGTCCATTAATATTAACCAGAGGAAATTTAACAAGGACAGCAGCTGTGAGACAGCCAAATAATACTAATTAATAATTTTGCTGATTTAGAAAAAAAAAAAATTAAATTATGTTACAAAATGGATTTTCTTAAATAACGTCAAAGAGATAAGAACATAAAACGAAGTAGATATGGAATGCTCTATTAATATTCAAATTTCAAGACAACTTCAAACAAATATACTTATACTAGGATGGCCATATGAAATCGATTTTTAAATTTACTATTTTTCTGCTGCTCAGAAGTTTCCTTTTACAAAAAAAATAAGATGTGCAAAGTTTGCAATCGATCCGAAAATTCTTTCCCGAGACTCAAAGCCAAAGAATTGGCGAAAAACCGATTTTTTGCTAAAATTTTTGATATTTTTTATTATAATATCCTAACAAAAAATCAAATGAAATTTTCAATACCACTAGAGAGAAAATCTATTGCTCTTTAATTTTGGTTATTATCATATTTAACCTAAATGCCACGGTTATCGAGATAATTGGATCTAAAGCCCGCGCGCTATTGAATGGTTGCTTACTATCAAGTAAGAATCTATGAAACTTATTATATGAAAAATCAATTTTTTTAAATTTTTTTTATTCGGTTAACCTCTCAATTATGCCTTTCTACATAACAAAACAATTATAACGATGTATTTACATACTACCAACATAACAAATATAAAAATCCTAAAATTTTATAAAATGTGGTCAAATTCTATGTTTATCAATTTGAATGGATACCAAACGATGTATTTATAATTTTTACGGTTTGGAATACATAATAAAAGTTCAATTCATGGGATAACTTAATATTACTCGCATTATTTTTGCCCAGAGTCGAGGTGAAATCAAAAAAATGCGCCTCGCTTTTCTGAGTTATATAAAAGGGAGGATATATGAAACAAAATTCTGTAGGGATTTTATTTAAGTGAAAATATTTTCTCGCTTTTATATAACTCAGAAAAACGAGGCGCATTTTTTTGATTTCACCTCCACTATGGGGAAAATAATGCGAGGCGTCCCTTTTTGCATCTCCGATGTTTTTGGCTGTCATTAAAAATGCAAAGTCAAAATTAAAGTCAAATTATTCAAAGAATAAAGATAAAATCTATATCATTGTTCTAATAACTTTAGGGGGGAGGGGCCTGGCATCAGAGAAGAGCAAGAATCACCACCAATCGTTGTGGTTAAGTGATGCCAAGCACAACGAAAGTTCGGGATTGGAGACCCCGAGCAACCAGCGTTTTGAACGGTAAACATCGATAATAAGTATTTATCCATTTATATAATAAAATTATACCACTAAATTGCCTCAGTAACCGAAAAGGGTTAAAAAAAAAGAAAGCCAGATACTTTTTGTCTCTATTATTTATTAATAGCAGTAAATAAATGGCGTAATTTGATACATTATATGAATTCCCATTTAATTGGTAATATCAAATCAAGATAGGGAATCTGTTTGAAGGACAAGCAATACCACGACTACGTTAATTTCCCGCAGCCAACGTCCTTTATCTCTCTCTCTCAATTGTATTGTATTAATTATATTGTTTGAGTGTCAATCATTAGGGTCCCCTGACAAGTATGGAAAGAGGATGGCACAAATTAGACAGACAAATAGACATATATTAAATAGCACCACAGCTGCATAGTTGCGCATGCATACATGCGGGTTTGACAAACGAATAGTATTCCTAGTTCCAAAAAAAAAAAAAAAAAAAAAAATACAGTACATTCCTCCAACATTCATTATTGGGATGTTTAAAAAAAAGTTTCAATTTTCCAAATCGCATTGGCATTTTGCACATAAGAAAATAAACTTTGATTGAATTTTTGAATTTGAATTTCAAATCTTATTATTTGACATCAAAGAGAAAAATCTGGTGTGACAAGCACACTACTTTCTCTTACCTTCGGTTGTCACACCAGATTTTTTGGGTCGAGATATATTTAGTTTCCACCGATATACATGCGAAGCTTGAAATACCTGGGCAGCTGGTTAGTATTATTCAAAGCTTCCTTAAAGACCGTCAATTTAGAGTAAGAGTTGGCCAAGCGAAATCTCAGTGGAGGAATATTAAAGCGGGAACACCACAAGGAGCGTTGCTATCCCAATTACTCTACTCGCTGTTCACTGCCGACATTAAACAACCCAAAATTCGAATATTGCGCAATTTGCGGATGATACTGCTCTATTCTACTCTTACAGAGATTACAGATGTGTGGTCGAAAGAATTGGAACGGATTTTAGGGAGGTTCACGCAGGGCCGTCTTAAGAAATTCGGCGCCCGTGGGCTGCTAGAAATAACGCGCCCCTCTTCCTAAGAAATACAAAGAATGGCAAGGCGGGGTGTCCGGAAAAACTTCTGCGAAACTGCTTCAAAACAAATTTAATAAAGATACATAGTTGCAAAAAAAAAAATCTGGTGTGACTGGCGCACAGCACACAACTTTCTCTTACCTTCGGTAATCGAAAGTTGTGTACTGTGTTTGTCACACCAGATTTTTTGTGTCGACATGTATTTAGTTCCCGACAGTACGGAACATTTGAATTCAGATGTAAAATTTATAAGTATGGGAAAATATTTATATTTTGTTACCATGGCAACCATTTCTCCTATCTTCCCTATGAAATACAAGAGTAAAGTGGTCTTCAGAAGATTTCAATCACAAAATAAGAATATCCATTTTAAAGAGCATCTAAAAAATAATTGATTTTTGAATTTTAAAAAAAATCGTTGGAGCAAATTTTGAGAAAATCGAAAAAAACTGAAAAAGTACATCAGTAAAGTACTAGTACTCTTTGGCCGATTTTGATTAAAAGCTTATTTTTCCGGTCCCGGGGGTGTTGAACTTAAATATAAAAATTCCAACCTCGTAGCTCAATTCCTTCATGCTTAAAATTGAACACACACACACCCACACACCCACAGACAGACCATGTCGCGAAAACCACTTTTTTGGATTCAGGGGACCTCAAAACGTGTATATCCATCAAAATCTCGACATCGAATTTTTGACATGAATCCAATACTTTCTCTCTATATATATATTACATATATACATAGGTAAGAGAAAGTAAAAATAAACGAATTTCTTTCTATAATATAATCTGTTTACCGTTTCATTATGATCCGCCACTGATTGTAATATCGTTTGTCAATTTAAAAATAAGTGAAAACTAATAAAATGAAAAATGAATTTTTATAAAACTAATAAATAAATGACTAATAACTAAATAACTAATAAGAACAAAAAAATATAGATATTGCCGCCCCCAGAAGGCTTGCGCCCTGGGGCTATAGCCCATTTAGCCCTGTGGTTAGGGCCCCCCTGGGTTCACGAGTATTTCCATAAATGGAGACTTTCTCTTAGCAAGGAAAAGACCGAAGCTCTTATGCTCTGATCAAGGAAGAGGCATACAAGGAAGCAAATTGTATTTGGCTCAAATCAACTGAGATTTTAATCAAAATCGTTACGGTGCACGTCTCGGGGTGCTAATTTTGGGACTTTCCAGCGGCCACAATTTTGAAGCTATCGACCTCAAATTTTTTTTAAATTAAAGCGATTTAAAATATCTACTAAAGCTATTTAAAATATCTACAAGTTATAGAAGCCCTTTATTTGATTTTCGAAAAAATGAAATTTTTTTTAGATTAATCGCATTAAATAAAAGATATTTTTAAAAAATTCGCTCTGTATCTTATAGATAATTAAATTAGTAATCATTGTGTTAAAGAATAATTAATTTTTTACCCTTAATTAATTAGCTGGAATCTTTCAAATGAAATGGAATAAATCTCTTGTTTCCCTATGGTAAAAACTAACGCCATCTCTTGCCGCCTAAAGTAATTAGCTACTGAATCGTCTTCTAACGGTTTTTCGAGACGCGCACCATAAAGCCAATTTTGAGAGATAGACACTTGGACACAAAAAAAAAGACGATTTAAAAATTTGCTTTCTATTAAAATTTAGATTTTTACCGTTAAGAAATTGTTAAAACCAATCTCTCTATTTGTATCTTGCTCCAAAGAGAGATCGTTTGTGTTAATCCCCTCGATCATTCAGCTCCTCTTTTATCATTTCATCATCATCATCCCTATTTTTAAAATAAATTCGTTAATAAATCTATATCTACCGTTATTTTATATAAAATTAGTTATTCTATTCGTTTTCAATTAGAATTAAAAAAAATTTAATCAATTAAAAGTTTAATTTGGTAAACACAAAATACATTTATCGGGATAATATTTTATTAATTACGCCACCCGAGATAAATTATATTTTATCAATTATAATTTTCATTTGTTATATAATCAATATAGGATTAACATGACATGAGATACTTTATTGTCGCGTATATTGATATTTAATCTTTATATTTAAAAGGAATTCATTTTTAAGTAGAAAATTAATAATTTTGATTAAATTTAAATCTGGTGTGACTGGCCGCAGAGCATACAACTTGTTGTATGTTGTTGCAGTGCTTGTTACACCAGATTTTTTTTAAATAAAAGGCTATATTCAAATAATTCAACAAAAAAATTCGATAATCCGAATTTTTTGATAAATTACTTTAGGATGAAGGGCCATGTATAAGCACTAGAGCGGAAGAACGGCCTCGAGGCCAAAAAATTCCGATTGAATTTCAATAATATTTTCCTCAAGGCCGGAATTCGGTCAGTTTTTCGCTGCATGTACTACAGACAGCCTCAGGTGGGAATTTTATAATAAGATGTATTTGGAATATTTCAAATGGCCCGTAGCCCGTGGCTCAGAGAAAAGACATTAGCTTCTGGGGTCCCGGGTTCGCTTCCCGTCCCAAGCGAGAAATGTTTATTTCAATGAATTAGATACCAATTATTTGAAATAAATAGGGATGTGGTCTAAATGAGCTTAGATGTCGAAAAAGACCTTAAAATAAATAAATAAAATCTATTTTAATCCTTAGGTCCATTTCCTCGAAGAAACTCCTATCCGTGTATGTCAGAAGTTTCCGTTAAGGAAATCCTTGAGATTTTTTCCTTGAGGACGCCCTTCACGCGTATGGGGGCCTTTAGTTTTGTTTCAGCAGCTTTCTAAGAATCTATACCTAACGAAGGCCGGGGAGCCTGGCAACGGAGAAGAGCAACAGTCACCACAATCGTTGCCAGGTTAAATAATGCCAAGCACGGCGAAAGATCGGGATTGGTGAGCCCCGGCAATCAGCGTGTGGAACGCCCCTCGGTAGCCATCGATACTATGTATTTTCAATTAAATAAATAAATTTATCACCCCTAAATGGCCTCTGTAGCAGAAAAGGGTTAAAAAAAACGAAGGCAGGTAGAATAATGAGTCACCGAAAAATTGTATTTTATACAAATAAACCACAATTTATCAGAAAACAAGTATTTTCATTAAAGCGGAAAAATTATTCAAAAATTTAACCTGGCCATTTGAGTTGCTTAACTTTAAACGAGCAAAAATCTCTCGAATTCCATCATTATTCGATAAAATAGAAATAAAAAAATTTGCTAGAGGTTGGCTAATGGCTAATAATTAAAATCACAGATAATTAATAATAATATTGCTATAAAAACAGAGAGCTATAAAATGTAATAATAATAAACGCAACCTTTGATTCAATTTCTACTAATTAAAGTATTATTCTAGTCCATATTACGTTTTTACATTTATATATCATCATCATATTGTTTTAATATAAACGAAATTTGTTTTTTTTTATCAAATGTTATGAAAAAATTGTTATCATGGAGTACAATAGAATTGTAGTTTGTAATTTTAGGGGTCATTTGTAAATGATTGAGAGACGATGCATATTTTTGAACTGGTGAAGTTAATTTAAATCAAGATTTTTTTATTCTATGGACCGAAGCGAAAATGAATGCCAATATTTAGATAATTGCAGCTGTTTGCGATCCTCTCTCTAAAGCTAAATGAAATTAATTAATTGAAATCCGATGAAAACATTGTACCATGGATCCCAATTGTGTAATAATTGATTGCAATCAATTTATTTTCTGATAAGAACTACTAATATACTATGCGATTATATTAGGATTTTTTTTTTAATTCAAAATGTCTATTAATAAATAGCACAAGGGAAAAATTAAAATCCTGGAATCGATCTCAAAGCCTCAAGCGTCTGTTAAATGCTTTTTTAATAACGACATTTAGTTTTGAATTGTAAACTCATCAACAGGGGAGGGGTTGAGGCAAACTACTCCAGGGGCATGAATCTAAATTATTAGGGAGCCAGGTCAAATAAAAAGCTTGAAATGTTGTTGCCGGCGTTTCGGGCGCTAGTCGCATCCATCCGCTTGCCCCATGAAGCTGACTGATATTCAGCTACGCTACTGATCATATCCCGAATATAAATGTCAAAGTGAGTAAAAAAAAAAATTTCAAGAAACCCTTCAAACAGATTTTATTTGATCCAACAGAAAGGATAGGAAATATTTATAGAGCAAATTTGTCTGGACGCACAAAGGTCAGTCGGGGACGCGGGAGAGACCCAACCCCCCCTCCCCTCCCCCATCCCAAAATCCTCACTGAGTTTGCTGAATAAATCCAATCCCAATCATTTTGAGATTCAAACTCAATATGTTAATAAATCTCCACTGGAAATGTTTGCCAAAGGCGAGTTAGTAAATTTTTTTAGTTTAAATTCAATTTAATAAATTGAGTTTTATTTATTTAAAAGATCCTCAACTTTTTCGTACACTATTTAAGCTAACTATTCATTTTTTTGGGGTGGCGAGGGGGGGGGGGTTCAAATTCAACCAATTGTGTAGCAACTTCAGACAATCCAATTAGTTACTCGCCTCTATTTTTGATATTTAATGTAAATCACCTTATAGGAGCTTTGTTATCTATTTTTCTCATCCCACAATGGAGGGAGAAAATTAAAAATTTCATTTGTTATTTAATTATTTCCTAATATGAAATATTTATTTAAATTTTTTTTTTTATATTAAAACTTTTCTGATTATATAACCGATTTAAACAGTTAACTATTGTATAAAATTACAAACACAAAATTAATCTATTTTTTTGTTACTGAAACTAAAAATGCAATTCTAAATTATTTAACTTTTTTTTTTAAATAAAATTTACGTTCGATAGTGTATTGTTTTTCGATATTTTATTTCAACTCGATTATAATTTGATTATCCGCACAGCCCTAATGAGGCGGGCTTCAAGCCCTAGGCAGAGGGGGGCTTTACGCTTTCCCTATTGGCTCGGGCCCGCCTACGGAGGCTCTGTCTTTCTTTAATCTTGTGGTGCAATTTTTCAGGCAATCAAGATCTGGTGAACACCACAATTATTTTTTTTTAAATTACAATTATATTTGTCAAAATAATACTATCAATATTTTATTTTATGTATTTTTTTTATAATAGACTACCTATTTATGAGGATCTTAGGGAAAAAGAGAAAATTTAATTATATAACAATAATTATGATCTTTACTTTCTCTTACCTATGTATATGTAGCCTATATATAGAAAGTATTGGAATCATGTCAAAAATTCGATGTCGAGATTTTTATGGACGTTTTGAGGTCCCCTGATCCAAAAAAGTGATTTTCGCGACATGGTCTGTCTGTTTGTAAACAAAATATATATCAAGAACGAAAAGAGCTAGGCGGTTGAAATTTTATATTTAAGTTAGGTACCCCCGCCCCCTGAGACGTGACACGAAGCTTTTTAACAGTACTAGTAGTTTACTGATATTTACAGTCTTTTTCGATTTTCTAAAAATTCGCTCCATCGATTTTGATTAAAATTCAAATTAATTTTGAATTTTTAGATGCTCCGTAAAATGTATATTCTCATTTTGCTCTTGAAATCTTTTGAAGCACACTTTACTCTTGTACTTCATAGGAAAGATAAGAGAAATGGTTGCCATGGTGACAAAATATAAATATTTATTCCCTAATATGTATATTATTAATTAATAACGGTTATCGTATAGTCTTATATGGCCTGAGTTGCCGAAAAGACTGTGAGTGTGAGTGTGAATGAGAGAAAAGGTGTTTAAAAAAGATAAATAAAAAATAAAAAACTAATTTTTTTTTTCAATGACACCTACACTCCCCCACCCCCTTTCAACAGTTTATATTCTTCCTCTACTCTTAGTGAAATACAAAATATTTAATTTCATTTTCAAAAGAATCGTTTTTCGCAGCCAAATTATTTGTTTCTATCATTTTTTTTTTTTTTCAACGATAAAATGCATAATAATTACCTTAAATAAGACTCTCAAGAGGGTGTGCTGGTTGACGGTGAGGTCAGGGTGGGTTACACTATATTAATTATTCACTTTGATTCACTTTAAACACAAATAAAAAAGAGACGAGCACGCGCCTGCCTGCTCGGCCACGCTCTCGACTCGACTGAACGAGAGATGGACTTGTCTCTCTCTGTTTGTATAGGAATAAAACAGATGAAAATAACAATTCCCTTTTTATTAAAAGTAAAAAAATACCTTTTGCTCTAATCTAACTATATTTAGAACTGGAAAAGAATGTCAACAAGTGATTTGGAATATTCCAAGGCCTTTCTTAAATAATCAACCATTCATCTCATCCCTATCCCCTTAATATTATAAAATAATAATCAACGCTATTTTTTGAATGTTTTCTATTTATTTGGCTTCGATTTAGCTAAAATAAATTTAAAAAACATTTTTTTCAATTTTTCAACCCCTAATCCAATCCTAATAAATAAAATAATTAACAATGCTATCGCCTTCGGCGAGCTTCGCGTCTAGTCAACCTAAAACCCTGAAAAACTTCCCTGGATCCGCCTTTGGGTTTTACACAGAGTATAATTTTCTAGAATGTCTTACTTTAGGCCAGTGGTTTCCAAACTTTATGTTACAACGCCTCCCTTAAAAATATTTAACCGTATGCCGCCCCCTCCCCCACACATTTAATAAAATAATACAAAAACAAAAATTTTTAATACTAAAAAATATAAATTTATATAAAAATATTTTTTTTATTTATTCATATTTATTATTTTAATTAAAAACTCCGTTCCAGAATCTTCTAAATTATTTTATTTATAAAACTAGCAATCATTTGGAAAATTGATCTTGGTGGCCAATATTCGCGCCTCCCCTTAGACTAGTCCGCGCCTCACAGTTTGGAAAACGCTGATATAAGATGAAGAACTAGAGGATCGGAATCACTAATAAAAAAAAATCCTTGTTTTTTAACTTTTTTTAATCGGCTCTCCTGAAAATTTAGCCCTGCGGAGATTTGGAACTTTTTTTACAAGTGGACGGACATATATATTGGCTTAAAATGGTATAATTTTTATTTTTCCTTAGCCCGCGGTCCACGGGTAGGGAGCCGCTGCTCTAGATGTTAAATTTAAATGAGATTTTTTTTTTTATAAATAACAAATTGTAATTTAACTCTGCCCGAATTATTTCCATATTTTATATTAAATATTAATAGATAGAATCAATATATTGATGTCTCTATTCATGGATAAAAAATGATTTTTCTCTTTAGAATCTATCTATCCTCTTGTCGAAAATTAATGAATATTTTTTTTAAGAAAAAAAAATGAATAATGATGAATAAATGACAAAAAGTAATAATAGGGATAAAATCTAAAAGGCATTAATTCTCAAAATATAGGAAATTAGAAACAAATATTAAGAATTATAATAAAAAAAAGGAAAAAAAAATCAATGCCTAGCCTGAGATATTAACAAGCGAGACCGAACAGCGGACCTGAGATCAAATTTAAGGGACGCTGGATTGAAGTCAAAGCCATATTCAAACAGTCCTAATGAGTTACTCTAAATAAATTTCTTCAATACCTAAAAAGCTAAGTTAATTCTTTTTCCATTAACAAGCTAGTAAAAATTTTGATGAAGAACCTAAATGAACTATCTATAGGAAACAATGACAAATGATTGCGAAGAGTATACATTAGGGTGGTCCTTATTTTGTACTTTTTTAACGCTAATCCCAAACAGATTCCAAATACCATATATAAAAAAAAATTTTTGTCAAATTTCAACTCCTAATATTAGGATAAGGGTAGTCAACCCGCCGCGAAAGCGTGGAGGTCCTGGTTCGACTGCAGGGGGTGCAATGTTGCCCAATCTTAAGCACAAACATATCTCGCAAACTTGCTATCTTAAACGATATATTGACTGGCTAATGGACAGTCTATTTGAGCAGTGATTGAAAAAATTCCATCCTTTTCAAACAAGGCTCTACCTATTGTAGTTTATACTTAATATTAATATTAACCCGTCCCTCGTCAGCCAAAGTTTTAAATGGAAATAACATGGGGAAAATTATTTAAAATTTTGTAACTCATCATCGGAACAACTTCTTGGCAGGACCATAACATATCCTTATAGGAAATTTAACGCTCTACAAAAAAGGTCTCCTATGATTTTTGGGTTACTCTACTGGTTCAAAAGTTATTCGAGATCAAAAAAAAAAAAAAAAAAAAAAAACTTGAAATTTACTATAACTTCAAATTTGACCTCGAATAACCTTTGAACTAGTAGAGTAACCCAAAAATCATAAAATACTTTTTTGTAGAGCGTTAAATTTTCTATAAGAATATGTTATGGTCTTACCAAAAGGTTGTCTCGTTGAAGAATTACAAAATTTTAAAGACACAAAAAAACTTTTTCCATGTTATTTGTATTTACAATTTTGGCAGCCGTGGGGGCTGAAATTTGGCAAGCATTTTTTTTTTATATATTTAGAACCGATTTAGGATTATCGTCGAAAAAAAATCGAAAATGTTCACCCTAGTATACATGTAGAGTCCTAAATAAAGCATTATCGAAAAGCATTCAAAACGTTGCTCTTAAAAAAGGAATAACCTATTTAATTAGTTCGTTTTAGTACCCATAGCAATCCACTAAAGTTTAAAACAGTTTAATAAAATGTAAATATAAACCTCGATTCTAAAGCAGTTTTGATTATCAAAATACATAAGAATCATTTAGGGAAGTTAGAAAAACAGAACAAAAATAGTTTACTAAGATGGGGCCGCATCAAATCACGTGACGGGTACCCCCTCTCTTAAGTTGTATCGTAGGCTTATAACAAATTTAGCATAACTTTGACAACGAAATAAAAACGATTTATCAACTGGTTTTCCTATTCAATCAATATAAACACATTTTCAGTTATGAAAATAGAAATTTTAACAAAAAAATGAACAAATCCGCTTTCTGAAAGAAGAGATATTAATAAATTAGTATAAAGTGTGTGTTGGCACTCACATTTGACGTCGAGGCGCACAGTCAGCGGGCCAGCTGAACCGATGCTGTTCTTGGCCTGGCACGCATAGGTACCCGCATCTCTGCGCATGATGGGACTGAATTTGAGCACTTCGTCTAGAGACACGATGTCTGATTTGCCTGCTCGTCGCCACATGATTGTCGCAGGCGGGTTTGCATCTGCGATGCATCGAATTACGACGTTATCTTCACGCTCCTCGATGTCATGTTCAGGCACACCTTCTAATCGTAGTTCAGGTGCAACTGCAATTAAACAAAGAGAAAAATATTAGAAGAACGAATTTCATACATCTTAATATATTATGAGAAAAAAATCAATAATTAAAAAAATCTGGTGTGATAACAGTAACACATCATAAAACTTTTTCTTAGCTTCTTAGATGTGCGAGCACATAAGCCTATTTTTTTTACTTGGTAATAATATATCAGCACCTACCGAGACAAATAATGGCAACACCAATTTTTCTATCTCCCTTTTAACCTCTTAATCAATATAAACAATTTCGATCTAGTCATTTACACTTGTTTTATGTGTGTTTGTCAATTTAAGTAAATTCCATTGAAATATTGATATTTAAAGATAAATTTTCTGGGGGCTCGCTGGTGTAGTGGGCTAGGGTGTCGGCTTCTACAAAGAAGATCCCTGTTCAAACCCTGTTCGTGCAGGATTTTTCATTAAATAAAAATAGTTATTTAATGTAAACAAATCCTCAAACAAGCCCTGGATTGGAATATAGGATCCTTCCACAATAGCCCTCAGGCAACTCTACGAGGAGAGGGAGTTGCTGTGACATCCCGTCCTGTGAAAAGGACGTAAAGAAGGTTCTCTCTGAGTGATATATTCTTCGAAAGGAGCAGGCTACACGCCGGTGCTGAGGGAGTCCCTCCTCAAACTAGGACATCCGCCCTAGCATAGAAGAGTTGGATAAAAGGAACCGGGTGGAACCAGAAATAAGAATTAGTTCACTAGCTAGAAACGAACGAAGGAGGAGTCAGAGATAGGAAATGATGTAACCTCACGGTGTTCGGTATATGGTCAGAGGCCGGTTGGGCTTGAGGTGTTTCTTCGAGCGCTTAAGCACCTCGGGCTTGGGATACAGGGTCTATCTTGACTGTCCAATGGGTCAGCTGTCCAAAAATCATAAATCTGCCAAAAGAAAAAGTATAGATTTGTGTACAGATATTGAAGAAATTTGATTAAAATTTAATGAGATTCATATTATTATTACTTTAGCCCCCGTTTCAAATACTATATGTGTACTTGACAGCGGCGTAACTAGCCTTTGAGGGCGGAGGGGGCGAAGCTCAACTGGGGGCGCCATTTTTGGTTCGACCTTTTTTTTTTGAATTCGAATCTCGTTCGATCTTTTTTTTTTTTTTTTTTTGGGGGGGGCTAGCGCCCCCTTCGCTCCCACCTGGATACGCTCCTGGTACTTGAGAATTTATTTTTATTTATATAGACAGCTCTAAGGGCATTTATTCACTGGACGTGACTTTAATTAAGACCATATAGATAACGGTAGCGAAAATTGTTTTGTCACGCCAGATCTCCAGTTTACATACACAATGGATTTTTCTCAAAGGAAGTCAATTTCATTTTTTAGAGCAATATTTATTTAAAAAATATGCTTTTGTAGCGCAATTAATTTTTTAAGATGAGTTACGTTATATTTGATGTGGCTAACAATATAATTTCTTTGAATGCATCAAAGAGAAAAAGAAAGTCATATCTCTCTAAATTTCTTTCATCATTCTAATTAATGTAAATAAATTTCTAGAATGTTCCACGAAGCGGATAAATTTAATTTGTATTTATTTAATTCATAAGTGTTTTATTTCAATTTTCATTTACAAACATATCATGATCTATTTAAGTTTTGTGTGTGTGTGTGTGTGTGTGTGTGTTGCGGTTAGGACTTATGACGGTTTAACCCTTTTTCTCTTTGTTGAGTAAATCTTGAAGCTTTGTGCTTAAATTATAGCTGGTACGTTTGCCAACGTTCTACGTCATTTACATTCATCCCTTTTGCATAGGAATGTATGTCTGTCCTTATTTTTGCACACACGATGAAAAAAAAAACGGAGCAAAAACGCCGACGACGACGGCGATGAAATGAATGAAAGAAAAATTAAAAAAAAAAAAAAGAAAACCAACGAACCATCTTGAATAAATTATTTCAAGAATGAAATCGACAAAAGATTTAAAATTAGTCGCCGATAAGTTTTTTTTTTTTTACATGACAAAAGCGAAAGGGTTGATTGCGGCGTAAGGAAATTAATAATTTTATGTTGGTAGTCATCCATGCCACCCAACACCCTCCTCTTTTATTAATTAAAGCAAGGTTTTAAAGAAGATATTCATTATCATTTTACGCTGAGGCCCAAAAGAAGGAACGGCCTAAAATTAATTAATTCATAACGCTTTGAGGAAGTAGGAATCATATTTACTTCCCAGTTTATTTAAAAAATTATTTTTTTAAAGGATTTTTTAGGTTAATAAATTAAGAAACACTAGATGCTCTTGTACTATAGCAGAGTGGTAGAAGTCAGGAGTCTGCATCTCGTCTCATAAGACAAAAATTTATTTCAATTGAAGCGTGGAAGAACCTTCATAAGAAGGTTATAAGTGCCAACCGATTTATTGTTGGAAATGTAGTATGTATCCTGTTGCATGGCCTGAGTAAGGAAATTTGGAAACTTCTGAGGTGCGGTAAAAGTTGTCACTACCGGTATGTTCACATGTCATTTCATAAGAAGGTTTTTTTTTTTTAATTTATTTACCCGTTTATCATAAGAAGGTTATAAGTTCCAACCGACACGGCGTCTGTCATTGAACTTATTAAGCTAGATCCCATCAATAAATTATCCAATAATAAGAAATACCTCATTAGGGCCATATGTGATTATTTAGATCATTGGTTCCCAACCGGTGTGCCTCGGCACCCTAGGGTGCCGCGTGATTGGCCAAGGGGTGCCGCGAGATATTGAGATTAACCGAAAAATATAAAAGTTTAATATATTATGGTGTCCTTTACTTATTAAATGTTATTTCAATTAAACTTTTTTTTTTAATTCCCTAGCGTTCCGTGTGTAATGTTATTCCCAACTCACCGTTGGGGTGCCGTGGACTTAAAAAGGTTGGGAAACTCTGATTTAGATAAACAAGAACACAAAGACTTTTATAGAAACTTAGTAGAATAAGTGATTTTTGTAAACTTTTTTTTTGGGTATTTACAGTATTTTTGTTTTGTAATCTCCTTTTCTTCCTAATCATTAAAAATAAGATTTGAAAAACAAAATTTGATATCTGGTTGGATCAAAAAACACATACAAAAATACCCACAGAAAAGTGCAAACTTAGCAGCTGGATGTCTTCGTGTGTGTATCACTGTTCGCATGAGAATGGTCTTGAAAAGTTGTTGTAAAAGACCATCTCCCATTACCTGGGGAAGATTCTCTCGCCCTCGTTAGTGTCGGCCAATTATCAAGTTTTAAAACAATAAAGAACTTGAAAAGGCATCAGATCTATTCTTTCTAATCGCGACAATTTCTGGAGGCAGGCAGCCCACAACAGTATTAAGAAATAAAGACACCTCTTCACTTATCTGAAGAAAAATTATCCTTGTATTTCTTCAAATCATATTATTTTGTTTAATTTATTTTATAAAGACCTTGTTAATAATATTCGTATAAAAAGAAAATTTAATTAAGGAAAGATGCACACAGCCAAAAATAAAAACACTGGACTCTCTGAAGAGAAAATTCATATTTTTTTCTGGTCCATGATTTGATCAAACATGGATATAATGGATTAATTAACGCATTTCGATTTTGCCGTAAAACTCAACTCAAACATATAATATTTTTTTTTTACCAACTGCCAATACACCTCCATCAATCTTTATTTGTATTTCATTCCATTTATATTCCGGTAAAAAAATTCTTCAAAATTGACAACCCAAGAGACGAGCTCTAATCAAATCCTCTAATATTTTATCGATTAACAAAAATAATTAGTCCTATGATATATAAATGCGGGTGAAATAGCTATGGGTTTAAATTTAACGAGAAAGCGGCGGAACTTTGAAAGTAAGAGGAACAATTTTACATAGTGCCTTTTGGCTTAAAAGATTGCACGCGTCTGATTTTAAAATTAAAATTTTGATAATGCCATAAAATCATTATCTTAAAGGAAAGTACCTGGTATATCTTTCTCTTACATTCTCAATTCGGCCGTGTCTTGAGTATGGTTCCCATATTTGGCGAGGGGTGTCGAAAGCCGCAGCCGGGCCCGAGCCAGTTAGCGGGGAGGTCCAGGGGGGCGAAGCTCCCTGGCTAAGTGCGAAGCCCGCCGAAGGCGGGCGGCGAGTCTAGTTATAGATAATTGGCAACGATCAAAACTATTTCAATTAGAAATAAAATTTTAAATGGGAAAACATTTTAATTTAAAAAATCTGGTGTTTTTTTTTCATATAACTAAATTAATAACGTCTACTAGATATAAAATTTCCTTATCCAAGAGCAGTCAGTGATTTAATAGCTAGGGAATCTTCTCTGCTAATCCTATTATATGTACTGTTTGTTCTAACGCCAGTATATGTTATAATAATTCGCTATTAGCATACTACTAAATCAAACTATTCAATTATTATTAAACAAACAACTCGGTAATGCTTTCTCTATTTTCCAGTATCCACACACACACACTATATGAAAAAATTTTCTATTTTTGAATAAGATTAATGGAAAATATCTGTTTGTCTAATAAATAAACTGTCAAACATGAAAGTTAGTCTATGTTGCATTTTGTGTTCTTTAAACCATAGATCGGGCCCTCAGGGCTACAATTTTGAGAGGAGTGGAGATCTGCGGGCATTTATTCTATGGGGATCGGATTAACGGTGCTGCATTTTCCGGCTACTTTCCCCTAATATTGGAGTGAAGGACGGGATAAATGCAGTTATTGTTCTTTTCATATTAAAAGGGGAGGAGTTTCATGGCTAATCGGATAAGTTACGGATTTTGAATCTAGAGTTGATATACATCTCGGGTTCAAACCCCACTTGCCGAGAAAATTTCCAAACATTGCCCATATCTCCTCTGTCCCTCTATAATTGGTGTTAGTCTCTGTTGAGAGATGTAAAAAAAAAGTTTAATCTCACTCAGTTGACGTTTCGTTTCAGGATTCGGACCATCTTCAGAGCAGGCAGATGGTTTTGCGCATGTTCCGAACCTTGTTATAAAGAACAAATATCTATTATTATCAGATCAGGCATTCAAGTGAAGTGAGTAATGTGAAGTTTAAGTCAGCTGAGTGAGATTAATCTTCAATAAGAAAAAACAATAGCTGCATTTCTCATTTATCACATCGTTCGCTCCAAACATACAAAAGTTCTTTATTAATGGTAATTTGAAACGGGAACTAAAATATAATAAATCATTATTACCCTCTCCATCCTTGAATGTGCCACTGCCTCCTCACCCCCCCCCCCTGATTTTTTTTAAATAAATAATAAAAATATAGAGTGACGTAATTTACCTAAAATGGACAATCTTACATTAGAAGAAATTCTTACTTAAACAACAGGTAATTTTTTTTAACAACTGAGAAGGACTGGAACTTTTTATAACTTAGAGTAATTCTATAAAATACATTTTTCTCAATAACAAAAGAAGAGGAAGCGAAAAAATTCGATTTTTTCTAAACTATCCGATATTTTGCACCACTAAAATCATCTCAGATTGTACTGAAACTGGAATATTTCTATGTATTTTAATTATCCGCATATTTTTAAGGAGGGTGACACGTCTTAAAAAAATCTTGAAAATTCAAAATTAGAGCACAATTTTCTATTAAAATTTATGTTTCTCTATATCTCTAAAGAATTCCTGATGGGGCAAAACTGATGGCATTTTTTGAATCAGCGGTACCCATAAACTTAAGAATAGCTCATAATACCCCAAAAAAGGTGCATCAAACAAAATATAAATATTTTCCCATGTTTATAAATTTTACATCTTGAATTCAAATTTACCGTACTATCGGAAACTAAATATATCTCGACATAAAAAAAATCTGGTGTGCTAGCACATAATACATCTTTCGATTACCGAAGGTAAAAGAAAGTTGTATGCTGTGCGACCAGTCACACCAGATTTTTATTTTCAATTTGCCCACTCAGCTTCTGAGGCTAGTTAGGGATATACCAGGTATATAAGAGTAGGCCTATATTTTATTTAAATTATGTACGGAGGGCTACTGGGGGACGTTCCACGCGCTGATGAAGTAAATAAGAACGGGGTCTAAGTGGCTCCAGAAGCCAATAAAGACCTTAAATTAAAAAAAAAATATATATATATGGGAAAGTTTTGCCTCTTCGTTGTCTATTTTTTTTTTATTAAGTGTATAAGAAAATATGCATGTCAGTTATTTCTCAAGGAATGCGAAAATCTCACTTTTTAAATCCGTAGAATTTTTATTATGAACCACGGATTACGAATGCATATCATGATCCTAACATTTCATTTTGTTCCTTGTATTCAAATGATATTTTGTCGGAAATATTTCTTTTTTTTTAGGGTAAATATAAAGTTGTTTTCTCTCTTTCAATGATATCTCTCTCTCGTCTGTCAGAATAAACAATATCCTCTCTGAACTAAACAAGACATTAGAATCAAACTTGACGTAGAATAGAGAAGATTTTTATTGATTTTGATGAGAAATTAAAATGGCTGTGAGATGAAAAACAATAACTGGATGGGAAAAAAAATATTAGGATGCTATATGCAATGTTGAATAACGAGGTTCTCACTCACTCGGTCTCTCTAGCACTTTCATTCCATATATGGAATGATATATGCTATATGGACCCTGTTATGCATTAGTGTGTCAAGCGCCAAAAAATTAAAAATTGAGTTAAGCACGGAATATTGATTCAAATGCTTTAATTAATAGTATTTTTTATGAAAGATGTCCGAAAAAAATTTATATTTAATGTTACTTGCACAATTGACAAAAAAAAAATTATATATAATCCAATGAAAACAAAAAACTTTAATCTTAATTTTCTCAAAACTCGGTAGCTGACGCTTGACACACTAATGCGTAATAGGGTCCAAATATAGCATGTATTGATAAGTATTAGACGAACAAATTCTAAACTCACGCTAAATGAGTGGGGGTTTAGGGGAGGGGGGGACGCCCATTTCGAAAATAAAATAAAAATAATTTCAACATAAAATAATAAGTTTAAATGAAATTTACAAAAAGTCCGTCATAAAATAAAAACTACAGAAAAACTCAGTAGTATATAATTTTACCTCTACATGCCTTCATAGGGGTTTGGAGTTGGGAGGACTTTTTTTTTTAATACAAGCAAAAAATAAAAATGCAGACTAAGAAAATAATATCTCATTTATATAAAAATCTCATTTTTTTTTTTTAAATAATATAAATTATACTTTCAATTATTTTAAGATGAAGGAAAGAAAAAGGGAAAGTCAAGGGTGTGTAAATCTTGAAAACGAAAAAAGAAACGCGAGTAAATTATTGAGAAAGACATAGATCTTCATAAAAAGTCAAGAACGAAGGGAGAGAGGCTTTTCTTATTGGATGTCTGCTTTCAGCCATTGACGAATGACTCTTTATTTCCTGTTCTATTTTATTAATAAATACCAATTTATCAAGGTTAACGCTTCACTTTGAATAAAGATAGATACTTTAAAATGAAGTACTTTTTAGAATCTTTCTACTAAGGTCTAAGTCAATGAATGAAACGTGTCAACTTGACTCGTTTCATCTGTCAGTTTTTATCGACATCTTGTGATATTTGGCAAAATATCTCTTTTAAAGAAAACATTTTGAAGCTTGAGACGAGATCCATTTTGCTACGCACTAGGGTCTACAATCAAATAACTAGTAACTGTGACATACAGTGGCGTAACTACGTAATTAAAAACAATTAAAATTAATTTTCAATTTGGTATCCAAATTGCTTAAATAAAATCATCGGATTGCCTGGGATCCGAACCATGGACCCTTGGTATACAAGGCAGGCGCGCTACCAACTACACCAAGCCCGAGGGCATAATATATAATAATATAGATGTTTATATTAATAAATAAATTATTGAAACAAAAAACCTTGTGTTTTCTTACTTGAATTTAATTCTCTGATTAGGCCTATATTAAATTTGTAATATTATTTTTACTTTTTCTTACCTTATATTTGAAATATATAGAGAGAGAAAGTATTGGTTTCATGTCAAATTGATGTCGAGATTTTGACGGATATACACGTTTTGAGGTCCCCTGAATCCAAAAAAGTGGTTTTCGCGACATGGTCTGTCTGTGTGTGGGTGGGTGTGTCTTCAATTTTAAGCATGAAGGAATTGAGCTATGAGGCTGAAATTTTATATATAACCCCATGGGAGAGGGAAAATAAGCTTTTAATTCAAAAGCCAAAGAGTACTAGTACTTTACTGATGTACTTCTTCAGTATTTTTCGATTTTCTCAAAATTCGCTCCAACGATTTTTTTTTTTTAATTCATAAATCAATTATTTTTTAGATGCTCTTTAAAATGTATATTCTCATTTTGCCATTGAAATCTTCTGAAGACCACTTTACTCTTGTATTTCATAAGAAAGATAGGAGAAATGGTTGCCATAGTAACAAAATATAAATATTTTACCATACTTATAAATTTTACATCTGACAGTACTGTCGGGAGCCCTCGGGGCTTGGTGTAGAGGTTAGCGTGCTAACCTCGTATACCAAACATCGCGGGTTCGGACCCCAGGCAGTCCGATGTTTTTATTTAAGCCAATTGGATATCAAATGGCTTAAATAAGAATGCCTGGACTCCATATATGTATATTAATCAACAACGGTTATCGTAAAAGTCTTATATGGCCTGAGTTGCCGAAAAGACTGTGTGAGGTGTGGGGTGGTGTGAATGAGAAAAAAGTGTGAGTGTTTTTTTTTTATAAAAGAATAAAGTACTGTCGGGAACTAAATATATGTCGACACAAAAAATCTTCGGTAATCTTATTTAAATATGATATATTAGGGAGTCCAGGCACATTTATTTATACCATTTGTAATATTTGTACATTTATAATAAATAGGTATGTTTATAAATATTTAAGCAATAAATGAGAAAAGTTTTTTTTTTTTTACTTTCATTATTTTAAATGAAAGGTCAAAAAGATGGATGATAAATAAACATTCTAAATCAAATTCATCATAAAGAGCTACAGGATATTTTTCATTTTTTTTTTTTTTTTTTTTTTTAGAAAAAAAAGTGGTCGGAAATAGGAAGAGAAAAGAATGACAGTGTCTGTTATGAATCATGGGACAAAATTTCATTGTAGGATATAGGATGAGGAAGATGTTTAATAGCCGGGAAATCATTCATGATGGATTACCTGACTCGTATGGAATAATATTTTTTTTTTTTTATTTTTATTTTAATAGAAAAACAGAGGCCATGGGGGGGGGGGGGGTTTGGACATTTTCTACATAAGTGCATTTGAATACTTCTATTCAAAAAACAAAACAGAAGATAGGAAATAGTGAAATGAAGCTGAATTTATTTATAACTTCCATTGAATGTATGTGGGCAAACATTCTATTTGAAATGGTGTTGTTGGTTGCTAGGGGAATGAGGGGGGGGGGTTGGCGGTTTCCACTCGAAGCCATCCATTTTTCATTTGACCAAAAAAAAAAAAAACTTATTTATTCTCATTGTTTGAAAATAGTTATTGATAGATGATTGAAAATTTTAGAGAGCAAGGTCCATAGAGACTTAATTGTTTTTGATTTTTATTTATTCCCTTTTTGATTCAATTCTTTTTTTCTTTCTAAATGAAATTCAACGTTTGAAAAGTCAATAATATTTTCTATTAAGCAAAAAAGAAATCCAAATTTATATTATTTATCATGTCTCAGGCATAAGGGAGCGTACAAATATTACGTAACACAAGTTGGGAGGAGGGGGTCTCATAAAACGGTACCAAGCGTTACAGGGGGGGGGTTGAACAACGCGTTACGTAACTGGTATTTTAGCGACTTTCGGTACTTTGCGCAACAAAATTGTGACTTTTAGATAAAAATGGCCACTTGAGCGTTACGTAACGTCTAGGGGGGAGGAAAGTCCAGAAAAATGTTACGGCGCGTTACATGGGGAGAAGGGGGGTCAAAAATCTTCAAAAATTGCGTTACGTAATACTTGTACGCTCCCTAATCCATATAAAATAAGTTCTAGTAGTAATAGATGAATACGTATGCTAAGCATTGATTCATTTTTTAACTTTGACTACCGTTAGTAGGATAGGATAGGTAAAGTTAATGTAATCGTAAAAAAAAAATCGAAAATACGTTTTGCGCTTCCCTGAATCCATTTAAGTAGTTTTTGGAATGATGTCTGTGTGTGTGTATGTCTGTGGTAATTTTTTTCGTCAACGAAAACTCAAAAACTATTTAGTCAATTGTTTTGAAATTTTGCACGCATAAACAAGAAGTAAAGGCCAAGAACTGAGAAGCTTTTGGTAAACTCTAGTGGGGTTTTTTTTTTCTTACATAAAATTCTTTTTAATTATTCAGAAACTAGCATTTCTCTCGAGTAAAATTTTTCGGATCCCAGGCAGTCCGATGATTTTATTTAAGCCAGTGATTCCCAAACTGGGGACGATCGCCCCCCAAGTGGGCGATTTGGGTTTTCAGGGGGGGGCAATAAATAAGCGGGGGGCGATGAGTATTCAAAGGGGGAAAAATTATTAGTTTACTAAAATTTAAAAGAACGAAAATCAAATAGAAAAATCTCCCATTTAGAGGATGGTCAGGATAGAAAAGGACAAAATATTGTCATAAAAATAAAATAGTCTGAAGATAATTTCAAACTAGAATCGAAACGTCACTTTTGTTTTCATTAAATAAAGATTGACCGAAAAAAAGATCCTTTCATACTACTCCTAGGGTCAGGAGTATTTTTTAAATAAATTTTTGCCATTAATTGTGGTTTATTGTAATTCATAATACAATTTAACTAAAAAAATTTCAACGTTTCAGTCATTATTTCTGAAGCTGTTGTATTTATTCACTTTGAAAAGAGAACGTTATCTTAAGGCCCTAATTCATTTTTAACTTTGAAATAAAGTACTTTTTCAATTGATATAATTGGAGGTTTACTTCTTTTAAATCCGTACGATGGAGTTCACGGTAATTAAAACAAAGTATTTTACTTTATTATGCAGGAATTTATATTATATAAAATATATTTTATATATTTTTATAAAAAATGAAGTGTCCAGGGTTTTGAATAACTCACACCCCCAATTCCATAACAAAAATATTGAAAAATTGAGAAATAAATTTGTTCTTAATAATTACCCTTTTACATTGATTGATCGGATTTGTCAGACGGCATTGTTCAACCGAAGATTATCTCCTGGGATACAGAGGACTCATAAGACTGAAGAGAACCTTTCAATTGTGGGATCTATTCCATATTTACCGGGTTTGTCAGAAATAATAAAATCAATTTTAAGAAGATTTAATATTAATATAACGTTCAAGATTAACAAACCACTAAATACTATCTTAAACAATAAATGTGGTATGGAATTCTTTGATCGTGCCGGTTTGGTTTATGCTGTACCATGTGCTTCCTGCAGCAAAGAAAATGACTTATCTATATATATAGGAGAGACAGGTCGCAGATTAAAAGTAAGACTCAAAGAACATTATTATTCTGTGGCTAAATCCCTTCCAAAATCAGCTCTATCCATACATTCATTAGAGCACAAACATGAATTTGACTATGAGAAGACAAAAATTCTACATTACGAAAAAAGATGGAAAGAAGAGAAAATTCTATGAAAGTTTTTTTATCACCTTGTATGACGATGTATCGATAAATTTGAAAATAGAAAGTGAAAAAACTGCATTGGTATATTCTGATGTGTTAAACAAAATAAAAAATCAATTTTATAATTTGACCATTTTTGACGAGTGATTATAATATTTAATTAGAATTAATTTATATCTCGCGCCAATGCCAGACGCTGCAATTCTAAGTTGGTTAAAAAGAAAAAAAAGAAAAAAAATTTTTTTGTTGCTATGTTTTTGCCTTGGTTTATGTCATGAATGTATTAACAGTTTGTTTTATATTAAAAATAGTCTGATTGAAAAAGTTATATTCCCATCTAATTATATAAAAAAGTATATATTATCATTAAATGTAATAATAAAGTAAAAATAATCTTTAAAAACTAATTCCTAGACGCTCTGATCTTGTGGTGAGTAAAAAATAAATGTATTCAGTTGTGATGGAATGAGATGTTCTTGACTAAATAAAATAAATAAAAAAAATATATATTTTACTATTTGACATTAGGTAATTGCCTTCATAAAGATTTAAATAAGGAATTGATAATAACTGATTTATTTATTTTGTGCAAAGTAAAAACCAAGAATATTTCATTTTATTTGAGTTGTTCATATTGATACATGTTAACTAATCTTTTTATTAATCTCGATATGTTTAAAATAAATTATAAAAATTTCTGTCAGGTTCAAATCTGCACTACACAGGACAGAGTCGGGATTCTAAAACAAATTAAAGTATTCTCCCACTCCATATATATAATTCATGGCATTTCACCCCCTTTGGGGAAATATATATTTAAATAAGAGACAAGGAATACATGGTATGTACTGGTTTTTAATGACAATTTTTTTGGAAAAATCATAATTGTGATGTTCATTCATTGTATTGTGAAGAAAATGAATATGTAATCATATGAAAGATTGGCCCGGTGTTGCATAAAGGTTAAGAAAACAATTTGTATGTTTCAGGCCTGATGATGGTCCTTTTAGGACCGAAACTGTGAGAATGTGCACACAACAGTTGTCTGGCAATAAAATTCCTGCATAATAAAGTAAAATACTTTGTTTTAATTACCGTGAACTCCATCGTACGGATTTAAAAGAAGTAAACCTCCAATTATATCAATTGATAATTTTCTCTTTCGTCTCCTTCTAAAGTACTTTTTGTTAAAAATTTTAAATCATGTTTTGTACATGAATAAATCTGCTTTATTAGGGTTTGGACACCGGTGGAAACCGAAACCGGTATACCGGTTTTTTGGCTAATTTTCAAAAACCGAGAAACCGAGTTTTTCCTGAAAAACCGAATTCGGTTTTTTTTTTTTTTTTAAATTTATTCTTCATTAATACTTGTATTCAAATTTATAAATTAGCCCGTGATCCATGGCTCAGAGAGAAGATATTACAATAGCTTCTAGTAGCTCGGGGTTTCGGGTTCGCTTCCCGTTCCAAGCGAGAAAAATTTATTTCATTTGAATTGGCTATCAATCATTTGAAATAAATAGGGATGGGGTTTAAATGGCCTTAGATGCCGAAAAAGACCTTGGACAAATAAAAAAAAAAAATTATAGATTATTTATATTTTTTCTCCTTTTTTCTAATACTTAAATAATCTATATATAATAATAGCGGAGTGTCGGTCTATCCGTCCGTCTGTCTCGCTCTGTTTGACCAACTTTCCGTTGGAATTTTGAAAAAGAAATTTTGCAGTCTTATAGAGGGAGTTATGGAGAGTCCAGGAAAAATACTCGGGTCCAGAAATTCCTACAATTTTTTGAGTTATTAATTCATAAAGTTACGATTTCTCCCATAGGAAATGTATAGAGAAATTTGTGTATTTTTTGTATTCTATGAATGTAAACAAATCCTCAAGCAGGCACTGGATCAGAATAGTAGTAATAATAATTTTTTTGGGTTCGGATCCCAGGCAGTCCGATTATTTTATTTAAGCCATTTGGAGTGGCAGGCAGGGGCGCGGTTATTAAAAAATAATTCTATAAAATTTTGCTTTGAGTATTTTTTTTTTTTACATTTAAAAAAAAAACCGGTTTAAAACCGGTTTACCGGTTTTACGCTTTATGAAAAACCGAAAAACCGGTTTTCAAAATTTTCCGGTTTTTTCCAAACCCTATGCTTTATTATTTACACTTTACTTTAAATTACAATAAGCCATAGGCCTACAATTAAAATGAAAAGGGGGCGATCAGGGACGTCATTTGAGGGGGGGGGGCATTTGCCCCCTCAAGGTTTTGGAAAGTAATAGTAAATTCTGAGCTTGGCCCCTAAATACAAACAAACTGACACTTTCTCTTTATAAACAAGTATAGATGACACAAAAGACACAAAATCTCTCAAATTCAAACCATTAATTTTTGTACTTCAAACTTTTCAACCAATTTTGTGGTTGTTGATATTTTGATGTTATTGAACTTTTAATTAAATAATTCTTTTGTCTCTTTTTTTTCTCTTTGCCTTCTCTCTTCTAGTTTTAATCTATTTTGACACGTGGTTAGATTCTTTTAATTAAATCCCCCCCCCACTCTCCTTAGAGGTCTGTTGTCTTTTCGTCCTGTCGTCGTGGAAGACATCCGGTTCAGTCAAGTTCAGGTTTAAGATGTCGTCTTGGCTCCTTTTTTTTTCCTTCTCCTTTTAACATGGGATATATTGTTCCGGTTTGCTGGTTGCATACCCTGTATATATAGATATATTTTTTTTTTTCTCAGAGGTTTTCTCTATCGTCTTTTTCCAGAGTATTTTTCTCCTCGGATGCACTTGAAAAGGGAAAAATCTATTGGATGCATTGCGATAACATCCAAAAAAAATGTTGCAAAATGGAACTCTTCTTTATAATTGAATTAGATATTTAAAAAAAATTATTTTTATATCTTTAGATATTTTAACGAATTTTTTTCTTGAGGAATTTGATTATTATTTATTTGTCAATCAAGAAGAGAATAGTCAAAAATTTGCTCGCATAAATATACACTGATAAAAATGAAGTTTTTTTCCCAAATACGCCACGTATTTGGTCAATCCGCTCTTGAGTTAACAACATTTCAATTGGTTCAAAAACGCAGTATTTGAGACAACTAAATCGAAGCATTTGAGTAGAGACAGGTATGGCATTCCCTTTATAACAGCATTTTTCCGGTCAAATACGATGTATTTGAATGAAAGAAATGTGAGGTTCGTCCGGTAAACAACAGATAGAGCTAGATACATCTATGTATTTAGTAGAAATACATATAAATTTAAAATAAACTCTATTTGAAGTTGATGTAAAAAAATAAACTTTTCTTTTAATTACATACATGTTTTTGATAGAAAGTTTTAAGTGATTGTATAAAAGTTTTTTTTATTTTCGTAAGCAAAATATATTATCGAATATATATATTATAAATTATAATTTACCAAAAAGAAGTTGGTAGTTTATTTCATTTCAACCAAAAAATAAAAAAATTGTCTCTGAAATTCATATCGGTCTTTTCTATTATTTTTAGATAATCTTTGAAATGCATAAAAAAATTCTGGTGTGAATGGCCGCACGGCACACAACTTCCTCTTACATTCGGTAATTGAAAGTAGTGTTCTGTGCTTGTCACAACAGATTTTTTTGTGTCGACATTTATTTAATTCCCGGTAATGCATTAGAATTCAAGAAGTAAAATTTTTAATCAAAAGAGAATATTTATGTTGTCTTCGAACAATTTTGAGGGTGAAATGAGAATAGAGATTTTAAAATGGATCTAAAAAATAATTTATTTATGAATTTTAAATAAAATCATTTGAACCAATTTTGAGAAAATCGAAAAATCTGAAAAAGTACCAGTACATCAGTAAAGTTTGAGATCATTTTAGGACTCAGGAGACCTCAAAACGTGTATATTCGTCTAAATCATGACATCAAATTTTTGTCATGAATCCAGTACTTGCTCTTCTATATATTACATAGGCCTACATGTTTAATAGGGTTTCCCTTATTTTTCAATTTTTATTTTTATTTTTTTGAAGTCTTATACCCTCTAATTTTTTTACTTATATTATAAAGCACTCGTAAATGAAATTTTACCCAATTCGAAGTTCAGTTACCCGCCCCGGCGGTCTTGGTCAAAATTCGAAATTTTTTTTTTGCGTATTTTGCGTATTTATTAAAAAAAAAAAAAAAAATTGAATAATTGCATATTAAAGACAGCAAGTTGCCGCGGCTGCGCTCCAACACTCCTATCTAACTTGACATGTAGAAAACTAGAATCTATTTTTGATTAGCGTTTTGTTTTTGACAATATCGAAATAATATAAGATCAAAATTTATTAAATAAATTTTAATTTTATTCATAATAAAATAAATAGTGCTTGACATATGTATTTTGGATGAATAGGAAAAGGGTCATTTACCTTTTAAACACCCTCCTTTTAGAAGCAGGTACCGGGAGGAACAAAGAAATTATGGAAAAACCCTAGCATTTATTTTTCTTCAAACAAATTTGAGAGGAAAAACATTTTAAAGAGCATAAAATAAGCTAGCTAGTAGCTCGCAGGAGTACTTGTCTCAGTTCTTGTTTAGACTTCAGAACATACACTATCTCCAACAGTGAACAAAACTCGTATTTTTTTTTTTTTTTTTTTTTTGTTAAATAATTTTTTGATAATACCAGTGTTAAGTGTTTGTGTTTTATATAACCAACAAACCCTTACATTGTGATTAATTTAAAAATTTCAATATGGCGGATGATCAGACGATATTTGAATAAATGGAATCTGACAAATTTGGTGGAAAGATTTAAAAGTAAGTATCTATTTATTTGAGTGAAAACATACACTCATACACTTTCAGCAACTTTTAAAAATTGTTCTATTCTTACAGGATATTGAATCAATTGCTGACGAATTCGATTATAATAAGCGCAAGCGTTCCGATGAATCAAATGAAGGTGAATATAGACAGTTTTTGAAAAAAAAAAAAAATAACAATAACAAATACGTGGGAGAGCATTTGGATAATAATAACTTTTGCAGTGCCATAATATCTATATATATATATATAATAATAATTAGTATCATCTGTTACAACAGTGTTAATTTTTTATCCCTTTTTTAAATTTTTTTATTTGATTTGAAATCGTTTGCTTCTCTTAACTTAAAATAATATAATTCATTAAATGTGGTGAGTATTTTTCATGGGCGTAGCCAGGAGTAGGCAGGTGGGCATTGCCCCCCCCCTGGCTTGCCCTAAAAAAGAAAAAAAAAAAAGAAACAAATATATATTTTTCCCTTTGGGAATTTTTTTAACGCCCCAATCCACTACATTAATTTAATTTTTTTTTTATTTAAATAAATAATTAATAATCTATGTATATATTAATTGCAAACCCCCCCTCTCGCCCTAACGAGGGGTTGTCCCCCCCTAACAAGATGTTTGGCTACGCCCATGGTATTTTTATTTTGTATGTTGGTTTGTGTAAATGAGTAATGTTACAGGATTTGTTATTATTTTTAAGATAATTATTATGTTAATAAATATCCAAATTTTCTATAATTTTTATACAAATGTATAATTTAAAATGTAATTATGTAATAACAGTTATAATATATCATATTAAAGTTTATAAATAAATAATGAAATAAATAAAAAAAACTATTATTATTTTTTTTTAAACACACACCTTTTTCACCCCCCCCCCCCCCCCACACACACACATACACAAAGTCTTTTCAGCAACTCAAAAAAAAAAAACTAATTAGAATAACTTTTTACTACTCAACGAGATTAACTGCAGTTTATTTAACATCAATACAAGTAGGCACTCAAAAAAAAACAATAAATTTTTTAAGTTAATCTGCTATATTTTTGGAGAAAATAAATTAATTTTTTCATTTTAATAAATATTTACGTAAGTCAAAATCGGTCATTATAGCATAAATTTCATAAGAAATTTCAGTAACATTGTATATATTTCAAACAATCAATTCCGTAGTTAAAAAAATATCGTGAAGAATTTGAATAAAAGAGTCTGAAGATTGCTGCAAATAAATGTATTTTCACTCAAATTCCTAAAAAAATTGATAGAATATATTTTGTTTTCTAATTGAATAGAATAGTTATTGTAAGAAAAACGTAGGCAGGCTGAATAAAATGCTTATTATATTAACTTAAACACGTATATTATTGAACAAGTTACATAGGACGCCACTTCAAGTACTGCGTAATTCTCATGAATACGCCATGTATTTGACTGAACGATCCCTTTCAAATACGCGCCGTACTTAAACCTAGGTAGTTGAGTATTTCGCCGCCCGTAAATACGCCATGTATTTGACTCAACTGAAACCACGTTGACTCAAAGTTTTCTTTTTATCAGTGTAGGCTTTTAAACCAGTGAAGATGATATATTCAAACCGAATTATTTTTTCATAAACGATCAATTGACATAGAGTCTTGGGGATGTTATTTTGCAATGAGAAAGGTCCCTGTATGCATGCCTAGTCAACTACCCTATCGATATGAGTGATACCGAGAAGTTAATTGTATTAAATGAAATCAATTAAATTCCCGATGGTCGGCGAATGAATGACAGACAGACAGACAGACAGATCTAGTTATCAAAAATTAACCAATTTAATACCAACCACCAAAAGGTAGGCCTACAGTGTGCCATGAAAAAAAAATCTGGTGTGACTGGCGCACAGCACACAACTTTCTCTTACCCTTCGGTAAGAGAAAGTTGCGCACTGTGCACACCAGATTTTTTGTGTCGAGATATATTTAGTTTCCGATAGCACCTTAGTTTCAAACTTGCATTTTAAATGTTGACTGCTTGAAATAAACTATGGTTATTTTTCAAAATTTTAATCTCATATTTGGACATTTTATACACAATATAGAATCGTAAATAAATACAAAATTTCATAAGAATTGGAAAAAAAAATTTTAAATGCCTAAAAAGTTCTAAAGGGGACCCCCTTTTGAATCTAAATTAACATACAAATCCCTATAGGAAATTAACATTATTCCTATGCGAAGATAAGGTGGAAAGGGAATTTAAAAAGAGTAGAGAGAGACGATAATGTTTGCAAGTGAGAGAGAGACATATATGTTTTCTTTGAAACAATTAAAGACACAAATAAATTTAAAAAAAAAAAATGGGAATTTAAATAATAATTGATTTTTTAATCTAATAAAAAGAAAAAGATTTAAATTCCGTTACCATGGCAACCATTTCTATCTTTCCTATGAAGAACAAGAGTAAAGTGGTCTTCAGAAGATTTCAACGGCAAAATGAGAATATACATTTTAAAGAGCATCTAAAAAATAGTTCATTTATGAATTTTAAAAAAAATCCTTAGAGGGAATTTTGAGAAAATCGAAAAAAACTGAAAAAGTACATCAGTAAAGTACTAGTACTTTTTGGCCGATTTTGTTCAAAAGCTTATTTTGAGATTCTTCAAAGGTACCTAAGTTAAATATAAAATTTCAATCCGGTAGCTCAATTCCTTCATGCTAAAAAAATGGTTCCACACATACAGACACACAGACACACAGACACACACACACACACACACACAGACCAATTTGCGGGACCCACTTTTTTGGACTCAGGGGACCTCAAAACATGTATATCCATCAAAATCTCGACATCGAATTTTTGACATGATCGCAATACTTTCTCTCCTATATATTTCATATATAGGCTAAGAGAAAGTAAAAAGTTAATGTTTTATGACTGTGGAGATTTAATCAGGATCCGGAGGAATCTTGCAGCCAGGAGATTAAATAAAAAATATTTTATTTAATTTTTATTTGGCGACGTTTCGGTTGCCAATTACACCAGGACAAATATTAGTATAGTTAACAATATTTGCCCTGATAAAAGTCGAAATTGACGATCGAAACGTCGGCGAATAAAATAAAATATTTTTTTATTTAATCTCCTGGCCGCAAAGTTCCTCCTAAAGTTTTTCCCTAAAACTCCTAAAAAAAATATTTTTATTTTTATTTTGATTTGTTCTCTTTTAGGCTGCAGAAGCAGTGACGGATCCAGAGGAGTTTCTCGAAGGGGGGTAATCTGGTGTGACTAGTCGCACAGCACACAATTTTTTCTTATTATCGGTAATTTAAAGGTCCATTCTGTAGTTGTTTACCATACAAATCAAATTTTTAAGTATTAATTTTTAAAATTTTATATTAAAAACAATTTTTTCCCAAAAAAAATATTTTTCTCAAATCTCAGGGAGGTAATTACCCCCCCCCCCCTGTATCCGCTCTTGTGCAGAAGCCATTAGGACTTGATTGTTCAATATTTAATATTGAGGGCTCGCTGGTGTAGTGAGCTATAGTGTCAGCTTCTGCAAAGAAGATCCCTGTTCAAATCCTTGGCGTGCGGGATTTTTCATTAAATAAAAATATTTATTTAATGTAAACAAATCCTCAAGCAAGCCCTGGATTGGAATATAGGATCTCACCACAATAGTCCTCAGGCAACTCCACGAGGAGAGGGAGTTGCTGTGACATCCCGTCCTGTGGAAGGGACGTAAAGAAGGTTCCCTCTCAGTGATGCATTCTTCGAAAGGAGTAGGCTACACGCCGGTGCTGAGGGAGTCCCTCCTCAAACCAGGACATCCTCCATAGCATAGAAGAGGTTGGATATAAGGAGCCGGTTGGAACCAGAAATAAGGATTAGTTCACTAGCTAGAGACGAAAGCAGGAGGAGGAGCTAGAGATAGGAAATGATGTAACTTCACGGGGTGCCGGTAGATGGCTACGGCCAGAGGCCGGTTGGGTTTGAGGTGTGTGTCTTCGTACACGAAAGCACCTCGGGCAAATAAACGGGGATCCCGATAGGAATTTCAAATAAATAAAAAAAAAAAAAATATTTAATATTAATAATATGGGATGGGGGTACGTTCCACACGCTTATTTTTCAGGACCACCTTGAGTGCTTTGGCACTATTTAACGGAAGTAGTTTTTATAGATAAATCGAGTTTTTCAAAATTCAAAATTAAATTTAACGACTTTTTTTTTGAACATTAAAAAATGAATCAAAACGCTGCACAAAAATTAAAAAAAAAAGAAAGAAAGAGCAATGTAATATTTTATTAGATTGCATCCCCTTCCATTTACTTGATGTTCATCAATATAAATGATTTATAGATGTTATTTTTTTGAAGGATGAAGAGTGAAATAGTCATTGCTGTGGGGGTGGGGGTGGACAAATAGGACAGGGGTGTTAAATACACCTCTCTAAATAATTTTATACTCTAAACAAAAAGCTTTCATAAATTAGCGTATTTTCCGTTGATTTATGTTAATTGCTTAGGGAAATTACCCATAATTTATTTATTTTTTATAGGAGCAAGTGCGTATAAAAAAATATTATTACGTTATTGCCAATAAAGAAAATATAATAATTAATTTTCGAAGTTTTAAAATACGGCTGATGTTTCAATATAAATTTATTTTTTCCGAATTTTTTTTCTTTTATTTTATCAAATCAAACAAATAATTGCCCTACGTCGCAGGTTCGGACTCCAGGCAGCCCGATGATAAACATTTTATTTTGACTCTATTTGCCTTTTCTTCCAATCAATTTTCACAGTCAGTGAAAAAATAAAGTAATTTGCAAAAAAAAATCTGATGTGACTGTCGCACAGCACACAACTTTCTCTTACCTTCGGTAATCGAAAGTTGTGTTCTGTGCTTGTCACACAAGATTTTTCGTGTCGACATATATTTAGTTTCCGCCGATATATTAGAATTCAATATGTAAAATTTATAAGTATGAATATAAACCATGGCAACCATTTCTCCTATCCTTCCTATGAAGTACAGCAGTAAAGTGGTCTTCAGAAGATTTCAATGGCAAAATGAGAATATACATTTTAAAGAGCATCTAAAAAATAATTGATTTTGGAATTTTAATCAAAATCGTTGGAGCGAATTTTGAGAAAATCGAAAAACTGAAAAAGTACATCAGTAAAGTATACTAGTACCCTTTGGCCGATTTTGTTTAAAAGCATATTTTCACTGGTCCAGGAGGGTACAAAACTTAAATATAAAATTTCAACCTCGTAGCTCAATTCCTTCATGCTTAAAACTGACACACACACACCCAACCACAGACAGACCATGTCGCGAAAACCACTTTTTTGGATTCAGGGGACCTCAAAACGTGTATATCCATCAAAATCTCGACATCGAATTTTTGACATGAAACTAATACTTTATCTCTCTATATATTAACATATATAAAGGTAAGAGAAAGTAAAAAAAAAATGTATCTAAACTTTGTAAGAAAAAGTCAGCTAATAAATAGGCTTAGGTCAACGAAAGAAACTTCACTCAAGATATTTCGATCCGCCTTCGAATTTTCGCACTGCCTATCTATATAACAATTAAAAGGCCGGAGGCCATGGCAACACAGTAGAACAAAAGCCCTCAAGATTGTTGCATTCAAGCAATGCTATTCACACTGCCTGCCTTCTCTAACTCTAACATAATCCAATCATGTTAATACGATATACCATACCCCAATAATGTACTGAATATGGACAGTTAGTGATGCTTATTCACGTTTAACTTCTATGCAGAGAAGTCGTGGATTATAAATTATTTAATTAGAAATAAACTTCTTTAGAAATAATCTCATTCCCAGATTATTATTATTATTAAGCCTATTCTTATTTTGTGTAAAAAATTGATTTAAATTACACATAAATAGAATCAATAATAATCCCCATAGGGGATCCTAGATGTGTAGGAGCTCGGGGGAAACCTATGAAAGAATTATTAAAGGTTCAAAGAAACCAATGATCATGAAAAAAAATGTATTAGCTATTAACAAGATTTGGCGAATATTTCTGTTTTCGTTTAGTGAATAGACTCGAGTATTCAAAAAGTGAAGTTTAAGTTTCATTCTTCTAGCGAATTTAATATTTTAATTAAAGAAAAAGGCATTTTTTTTTTTGAGAACTTAATCTTTTCTATTAAAATTAGATCAGATTATCTTCTTAATATTATTATATATTCAGGTCAAGTTTTCTCTCTTATCAGATGCAAACGGGCGAGTCGCTTGCGAATAACTTTGATATTATTAAAGGATTAAATGGCAAGGAGATTAATTAAAAGATCATATTTGCCAACTTTTTTCTAAAAATTAAATTATTATTTTTATTAAGTGTTTTTTTTTCTCCTATTATAGAGTACTTTATTTAAAATTAAAAGGTGTTTTTACTTTCTCTTGCCTATATATAGATAATATATGGATATATATAGAAAGTATTGGATTCATGTCAAAAATTGCATGTCGAGATTTTGATGGATATACATGTTTTGAGGTCCCCTGAATAAAAAAATCTGGTGTGACTGGCGCACAGCACACAACTTTCTCTTACCCTTCGGTAAGAGAAAGTTGCGCACTGTGCTGGTCACACCAGATTTTTTGTGTCGAGATATATTTAGTTTCCGATAGCACCTTAGTTTCAAACTTGGATTTTAAATGTTGACTGCTTGAAATAAACTATGGTTATTTTTAAAAATTTTAATCTCATATTTGGACATTTTATACACAATAGAGAATCGTAAATAAATACAAAATTTCATAAGAATTGGAAAAAAAAATTTTAAATGCCTAAAAAGTTTCAAAGGGGACCCCCTTTTGAATCGAAATTAACATAAAAATCCCTATAGGAAATTAACATTAGGCCTATGAGAGAAGGCGGAGAGACAGGCGATAATGTTTGCAAGTGAGAGAGAGAGATATATATATGTTTTCTCCTAAGCAATTAAAGACACAAATAAATGGGAATTTAAATAATAATTGATTTTTAATCTAATAAAAAGAAAAAGATTTAAATTCCGTTACCATGGCAACCATTTCTATCTTTCCTATGAAGAACAAGAGTAAAGTGGTCTTCAGAAGATTTCAACGGCAAAATGAGAATATACATTTTAAAGAGCATCTAAAAAATAATTGATTTTTGAATTTTAAAAAAAAATCCTTGGAGGGAATTTTGAGAAAATCGAAAAAAACTGAAAAAGTACATCAGTAAAGTACTAGTACTTTTTGGCCGATTTTGTTCAAAAGCTTATTTTGAGCGTGTGGGAAGGTACCTAAGTTAAATATAAAATTTCAATCCGGTAGCTCAATTCCTTCATGGTAAAAGAACAAGAGTAAAGTGGTCTCCAGAAGATTTCAACGGCAAAATGAGAATATACATTTTAAAGAGCATCTAAAAAATAATTGATTTTTGAATTTTAAAAAAAATCCTTGGAGGGAATTTTGAGAAAATCGAAAAAAACTGAAAAAGTACATCAGTAAAGTACTAGTACTTTTTGGCCGATTTTGTTCAAAAGCTTATTTTGAGCGTGTGGGAAGGTACCTAAGTTAAATATAAAATTTCAATCCGGTAGCTCAATTCCTTCATGCTAAAAATCTGTCCACACATACATACATACATACATACACACACACAGACCAATTTGCGGGACCCACTTTTTTGGACTCAGGGGACCTCAAAACATGTATATCCATCAAAATCTCGACATCGAATTTTTGACATGATCGCAATACTTTCTCTCTCTATATATTTCATATATAGGCTAAGAGAAAGTAAAAAAGTGGTTTTCGCGACATGGTCTCTCTGTCTGTCTGTCTGTGTGTGTGTGTTCAATTTTAAGCATGAAGGAATTGAGCTACGAGGTTGAAATTTTATATTTAAGTTAAACACCCCCCGGCAGTGGCGTATTCAGGGGGAGGGGGCCCAGGGGGCCGGCCCCCCCCAAAGCCTTCTCCAAAACAAAAAAATACCTAATGTTTTCCCTAATGATTTTTTTTTTTTTTTAATAATAATTTTATTAACTCTCATAAATTCTAAAATCTAACAAAAAACTTATAAATAATTGAAAAAATCTCTAATATTTACGAATTTTGTATTAAAATTATTTTTGATTTCAAGAAATAATAAATTTTTTTTATTTGTTTTTTATTTATAATTATTATATTATCTAAAAAAAATTTCTCCACTTGAAGTTTCTTGGAGAAGGGGGGGGGGGTTCATAAAATTTTTGGGCCCCCCCCCAAGCAGAAATCCTGGCTACGCTACTGCCCCCGGGACCGGAAAAATAAGCTTTTAATCAAAATCGGCCAAAGAGTACTAGTACTTTACTGAGGTACTTTTTCAGTTTTTTTTTTCGATTTTCTCAAAATTTGCTCCAACGATTTTTTTTTAAATTCAAAAATCAATTATTTTTTAGATTCTCTTTAAAATGTATATTCTCATTTTGCAATTGAAATCTTCTGGATACTCTTGTATTTCATAGGGAAGATAGGAGAAATGGTTGCCATGGTAACAAAATATAAATATTTTCCCATACTTATAAATTTTACCTCTGAATTCATATGTTTCGTACTGTGGGGAACTAAATATATGCGACACAAAAAATCTGGTGTGACAAGCACAGTACACAACTTTCGATTACCGAAGGTAAGAGAAAGTTGTGTGCTGTGCGATCAGTTACACCAGATTTTTTTGTTTGAATGTCCAAAATAAATCGATATAATTAAAATATTTCAAGTGGTCATTAGTGTCCTTTAAATATTTTCAGAGGTACTCTAAATCTGGATACAAATGAATAATTTAGCTATCTAAAGTGTTCAATTGTTTTTTTACCATTATAAAAATAAATAGAATTTCTGTCTGTGAGTAGCAGCACATTGTTATTGTGAAAGAGTTAGTGATAGGTACAGATGTAGACAATGAATGCAGAGTTGTCAGATATGTCAGCTCAACTCCCACTCTAAATACAGATATCACTTCTGGTTATCTCTCTCTCTTTCCATTCTTGACATCCCTTCCACTTCACATATTATTACACTTGATGTGATATGAAGCGTATATAGAGCAGAGAGCGCGATCAAAAATTCCATCTCTCGGCTAGGTGATTAATTAAAGGTCGCGATTCATATATCCAAGTTTTTTTTTTTTTCTCAACACTCAAATAATAATTATATTAAAAGTCTTTTGTTTCAATATTTACTCTTTTTAAGAGAATAATGTCAATATCCACTAATTTTGAATTTTCTTCATTCCCGTAACAAAGAAATCATTTTTTTCTCGTCCTTTGTTTCATAATTATTTCATATTAGAGTCATTCTACAAAAAAAATTTAACTCTGGGGGTCGAATTTGAAATGCACAATTTATAACTTTGATTTCAATTATTTCTAATGATTTTAATAGACAATAAGTTAATTTTATTGTATCCATATAGTAACACTCAGAATGTTTTATTTTAATTTTTATTTTTTTGTATTAAATTAATTTGAAGTTCATCAGCCTTTTAGCTTTACAGTCGAAAACCTTCCAGGGTACTGACGTTTTTTTTTTTATATAAAACACAAAAAATCTGCTAATTAATTTGGAATACTTTTTTTCTTTTATATATTAAATGAAAAGACATCAGATTCAGTATATAGTTAACATAATTATTAATAAAATTTCAAAATATTACTTGCCAGGGGACTGACAAATTGAGTGTTTACACGCTGATTTTCGACACAAAAAAAGTATATATCAATAAAAAATGGCTAACGCCTGGTATTTGGGCACCAATGCCATCTTTACACCTTAAACCTATTTAAAACATAATTATTTTATCAACAGTGTATAAAATTAGATATTTTCCAAATTTAACATAAGCCAGGGGACTTACGCTACTTTGAAATAAAAAAAAATAGGCCTAATGTAAATTTATTTAAAATCAAAATTTGACTTAACAACGCTTAATAAAGTATCTTCAATTACGCGAAGTTGACACATTTTTGTCGAATGGCCCATTAATATAAATAATCTTTACGATATAATTTTCTATCACCCTATAGAAGGTCAATTGAATTTTCTCTCTTTTTTTTCGTAATCAAATAAGTCAATAGTAAATGGATACTAGGCGGTCCAATCGTTGGTTCGTTTGTTCTCCCCCCCCCCCTCTCTCTCTCTCTTTTATCAGTCACCAGTCAAAAAGACATTCAAATAAAATAGCAATGTCAATCAAGCGGGAATTTATAATCGAAATTACATTTTCCATTTTGTGGCCCTAAGGGCATTTTTTTTTTTTTTTTTTTGAGGGGAGGAAATTCGATAATTTACAAATGGATTTGTTTAGTAAAAATTTGCATATTATATCGGGATTTATATTTTATCATTGGGTTTTATTTTGGCCTATATTCGCTCATGATTTTTAAGTTTTTTTTATAAGAAGGTCTGATAAGAGGCAAAATTCCTATCTCAAGGCAACCTTAAAATACAAAAAATCTTCCTTAAATAATTCAAGGAAAAAAAATAAAAAAATATTCAAAACAAAATTTAATAGAATTATTTTTTAAAATCTTAACTTTAGGAATTAATACCTCAAATAGTTATAAGATTTCGTTTCAACTTTCCAACGGGAAGTCAAAAATTCGATGTCGAGATTTTAATGGATCTACACCTTTTGAGGTCCGTCCCCTAAATCCAAAAAAGTGATTTTCGCGACATGGTCTGTCTGTCTGTCTGTCTGTGTGTGTTCAATTTTAAGCATGAAGTAATTGAGCTAGGAGGTTGAAATTTTATATTTAAGTTAAACACCCACTTAGGGCGTGAAAATAAGCTTTTGATCAAAATCGGCCAAAAAGTACATCAGTAAAGTACTAGTGCTTTTTGTCCGATTTTAATCAAAAGCTTATTTTCACGCCCTAGGTGGGTGTCTAACTTAAATATAAAATTTCAACCTCCTAGCTCAATTACTTCATGCTTAAAATTGAACACACACCCACCCACAGACAAACCATGTTGCAAAAACCCCTTTTTTGGATTCAGGGGACCTCAAAACGTGTATATCCATCAAAATTTCGACATCGAATGTTTGACATGAATCCAATCTTTCTCTCTATATATATTAACATATATAAAGGTAAGAGAAAGTAGCCGAGGCGAGCAGCGCGGCTAGTTATTCGCAAATTTGAATAAAATAACAACAAAAGCGAGAGAAAGAGGAGGAAAAGGATTGATTATATTTCAATTTTAATAACGTTTTCTCTATCTATCTATTCATATTTAAACACAGGATAATCTTCTTTAAATTCAAAATATGTTCACAAAATTCCTTTTTAGAGAAGAGAGAGATTCGAATTCAATTCATTTCTGATGACGATAAAAGCACCTTCCTACTAAATTGCATTATCATGCAAAGTTTTAGAAAACCAAGATGAGATTATCTTCTGTCTATTTATTGAATTTTTAATTGAAGGTTGGTTTGTTTTTGCCGAGTCACCTCGACATTCGGGATACGAAATTTTATTGTTTATAAACGGAATTCAGAGCATTCAATGTATGAATAGTCCTTGTTATGACGAGGAGTCGTTTTCCACCCATCCAACCAACCTATACGTTATTTTAAACCTAACTCATAGGATTCTGATTTTTGTTTGTTATTTCTGAATATAGAATAATCTCTATCTCATTAGTATGGAAAATAGATGAAATGAAATTCTCTCTTGTTTTTGTTAGAATATGTTTTAGTTGGGAATGAGTTTCTTTTCATAGAAATAGCGCGTGGCAGAGAGACAGACGCACAGACAAGTGAGGTATAGACTCTAAGCCCGAGTACTTCGACTGCATTAGTGTATTGGCAATTATGGTTGTCTACCTTCAGGCAATCAAAAACGAATAAATTACTCTCTCCATTATCCATCGATAATTTCGTTACGAACGGCCAATATAGAAATTCTTTAGAAATATTAAAAGCAAAATTTAAGTTGAAGGAATAGAAAAGTAAATTGGTAAATAGATACAGAAGCCAGAAATTTTTGATGGGGGGGGGGTTCAAGTCAGAATTTCCCCCCTCCCCCTCCCTCATTAATAATGCAGTATAAGATTGTCAGGGCGGCAAAACTCCGAAAAGTTCAAAAATAAAGAATTTAAAAAAAAAATACTTATGAAAATTTTATTTTAAGTAGATGTAAAATATTCTGAGACAGATCGTTAAGGTTTTAGGTTTTTGGAGAAAAATACACCGGCGGTTGCTTTCTTCATTAAAATAATTTATTTTGCAAATATTTCGCCTACGCCCATCGGCGGGTACAAGGAGAGGGGGCTAATTACCCCCCCCCCCCCGAGATTTGAAAAAAAAAATACTTTTTTTTCCAAAAAAAATTTAATTTTAATGTAAGATTGTAAAAATTTATACTTCAAAATTTGATTTGTATTTATTTTCTGGCAAACAAGTACAGAATGCGCCTTTAAATTACCGAAATTAAGAAAAAATAGTGTGCTGTGCGACGAGTCACACCAGATTACCCCCCCCTGAGAAACACCTCTGGATCAGCCCTTGCCTACGCCAGAGGTCGGCAACCTGCAGCCCGCCAAAGGTGAACTTAGTCTGATTTTTATTTTTTAGACTATTCAGGTCTCTCTAAAATCAAGAAAAATAAAATACTTGGCATCAAAAGTTTCAAAGAACAAGAAAAATATAAGCAAAAACCATTCTCTCTTTCAAGCTCTGGAAATATTGAAAAATAATTTTATTTTATGTTACATTTGAATGTGCGGCCCGCATAAAAAATTTTATTTTGAAAAAGGCCCGCCGTCCTAAAAAGGTTGCCGAGCCCTGGCCTACGCAATCGATCTTTAGCGCATCAAATTAAACAAATGTGGAGCGTGTTTTAAATGATAAAATTTTAATATGAGAAGCCATTCTTAATTAGAGAGGACGTTTTTGATGTGCAAGCCAATGAGTAAAAAACTATACATGTAAGCAGGGGGGGGGGTCAAACTCGGTTTGTTTACATTTTTTTCATTCCAAGGGAGTGACGTCATGGAGCTCCTCTTTTTGTAAAAGATCTTTCAGAACAAACCATTTATAAATATTTATATACGGTATATTATTAATAAAGCAGAATAAATACCAGGGTCTAAATTCGTTTAGTCAGAAACTATAAAATTTGCAAACAAAACAAAATGAATGTGAACTAGGTTATAGGCAGTCAACAATGCTGCCACATAGAAAAATACAAGCAAGGAGGAGCTTCATGACGTGGAACAATCAAAACCTGTGACCTGAAAATTGTTTGTTTACTAGTTTCTGGCTAACCTGTGTATTTTAAAGGCCTTGCATGTAAGTACCTGATACAATTCGTTTTTACAACAAAAAACAGTTTTTCACTGTAACCCGCTTGGCGCCCGCAAGTTCTATTAGTAATAGAACTTACATGTGTGATAGTGAATATTTGAAAAAGAAAAGTATTTTTTTTTTAAGTTTTTCTTTGAAAATTTTTCGCAATCCATAATGTTAATTTTATATAATTACTAGCACCATCTCTTTCTCTCTTTTATGATAAAATCACAATTCAAAAAGTTTTAATTGCTTTATTACATTTGGAAAATTTGGTTCAAAATCATCCAATATCGAGTATTTTTCGTAAAATACTTGGCCTCTCTCTGTGTATATGTCGTATTAGATAAAGCTAAAAGTTTATTGGTTTTATTAGCAATTAAAACATTACAATCGATAATTACGATTTTGTATTTAGACTGCTTTTAAAGGCAACAACAATAACAACAACAACAACAGGTAAACCCTCTGATGATATTCTCTTTGTAGAATCAAAAGAGGCTTTAAATCCAATTCGCGTATTCGTATAATGTGATTTCAATTCGCATGCATTTATTGAGTTCAAATAATAGTCATAAGAAAGAAAGTGTAAAAACCAAATGGTCAGAAATATTTAACTCTAGATGAATGGGAAGAAATTATCGCATCGTTATTTAAGACACTCAAAGATTTTAATTTAAATCTCCGGTTTTTACTGCCCATTTTCTCCTTATTATTTTTTACTTTCTCTTACTACTATATATGTTAATATATATAGAGAGAGAAAGTATTGGTTTCATGTCAAAAATTCGATGTCGAGATTTTGATGGATCTTCACGTTTTGAGGTCCCCTGAATCCAAAAAAGTGGTTTTCGCGACATGGTCTGTCTGTGTGTGTGTGTGTGTGTGTGTGTGTGTGTGTGTGTGTTTGTGTGTGTCTGTCTGTCTGTCTGAAAGAGGGCTCGCTGGTGTAGTGAGCTAGGGTGTCAGCTTCTGCAAAGAAGATCCCTGTTCAAATCCTTGGCGTGCGGGATTTTTCATTAAATAAAAATATTTATTTAATGTAAACAAATCCTCAAGCAAGCTCTGGATTGGAATATAGGATCCCACCACAATAGCCCTCAGGCAACTCTACGAGGAGAGGGAGTTGCTGTGACATCCCGTCCTGTGGAAGGGACGTAAAGAAGGTTCCCTCTCAGTGATGCATTCTTCGAAAGGAGTAGGCTACACGCCGGTGCTGAGGGAGTCCCTCCTCAACTAGGACATCCTCCATAGCATAGAAGAGATTGGATAAAAGGAGCCGGTTGGAACCAGAAATAAGGATTAGTTCACTAGCTAGAAACGAACGAAGGAGGAGGAGTTAGAGATAGGAAATGATGTAACTTCACGGGGTGCCGGTAGATGGCTACGGCCAGAGGCCGGTTGGGTTTGAGGTGTGTGTCTTCGTGCACGAAAGCACCTCGGGTAAATAAACGGGGATCCCGATAGGAATTTCAAATAAATAAAAATAAATAAAGTCTGTCTGTCTGTCTGTGTGTCTGTGAACAAAATATCTCAAGAACGAAAAGAGCTAGGAGGTTGAAATTTTATATTTAAGTTAGGCACCCCCATGGGACGTGACACGAAGCTTTTTAACAAAATCGACCAAAGAGTACTAGTACTTTACTGATGCACTTTTTCAGTTTTTTTCGATTTTCTCTAAATTTGCTCCAACGATTTTTTTTTAAATTCAAAAATCAATTATTTTTTAGATTCTCAATAAAATGTATATTCTCATTTTGTCATTGAAATCTTCTGAAGACCACTTTACTCTTGTACTCCATAGAAAAGATAGGAGAAATGGTTGCCATGGTAACAAAATATAAACATTTTGCCATACTTATAAATTTTACATCTTGAAAATCGAATATACTGTACTGTCGGAAACTAAATACATGTCGACACAAAAAATCTGGTGTGACAAGCACAGTACACAACTTTCGATTACCGAAGGTAAGAGAAAGTTGTGTGCTGTGCGCCAGTCACACCAGATTTTTCAAATTTGGTCGATAAGATGAAGGAGCTAATAACACTGCTCGACTAGGATTTCTTCACTATAAATTTGTTTAGTGAATCTAATACTTTTTTTTTTTATTGAATTCAGATATGTAATTAGAATTTTTCCATCAAGCACAATCTTTAGAGTTGTAGAGAAAAATAAATTTTAATAGCAAATGTGCACTATTTTGGAGTTTCAATATTTTTTTAAGGCGACACCCCTTAAAAATATGCAAAGAGTTATAATACAAATAAATATTAAGCTTCAGCCCAACCAAAGGTCATTTATGCATGCCGCAACGGCTAACAATTTAGAAAAATCGAATTTTTTAAGTTTTTTTTTTTTTTGCTTTGGATACCCCTAATGCAATTTTTTACAATCCTTAAATGCAAAAAGCACATATTTACGATATTCTATAGCTCTTTGGCTTTCCAAAATCATTAATTCAAGAAAATATGTTGATTATCAACGAATAAAAAAAATATAATGGTTATAGGATTTATTTGAAGGAGGTATATAGCTGAGTGTTGATAATCAAATAGGAAGAATAAAATGAGCAAGCAGCTAATTATATTTCATTTTATTAAAAAACCAGGGCCTTTTTTTTTGACTTTTCGGTCACGTATGGGACCATCTTCAGGGCTACAAATGAAGAAAAGAACATTTAACAGATAGATACAATCAATTACATAAAAAAATTTTTTTCTTTTTCTTTTTAGGCCCTGGTTTTTTAATAAAATGAAATATAATTAGCTGCTTGCTCATTTTATTCTTCCTATTTGGTTATAGGATTATTCCTATGAGCAAAGCGCCTAAAAGATAGGCAGCCAAAGGGTTTTTTTTTATCTTTTTGATAACTATTTTGTTTATAATTTCTTTAATAATAACAGATTTTCACGAATGAATGATTTTTGGAAAGCCAAAGAACTGTAGAATATCGTAAATATACTTTTTTTGCATTTAGGGGTGGTAAAAATTGCATTAGGATTTTTCACATGATTGCAATATTTTCTCTGAATATTACTTAGAACATATATTGATAAGTGAAAGTAAAAATGCCCTTTCCTAAACAAACATTATCCTAGAGCTTTTTGATTAATTTTGTGTTAATTATATTAAAAATAATTTCTTCTATTATATATTTTATACTTGACTATAACAGAAGGCTCTAATAAAATAAATCAAAATGATTATACTAACGAGACAGATGACACAATCAATTCAATTTGTGCTCCTTCCCTGGCTGTCATCTCCTCTCTAAGACATCATCGGAGGACAAAACGAGCTGGAAATAGGTGGGGGTATGTCAAGGCAATGAAATTTTAAATAATAACCATGTCCCAGATAATAAACCGACGCTTTTCATCTCCTTTCTTTATCAAATCGACGACGGTCGTAAATCGAAAATGAAAAATTTCCCAGATGCAATTGAATAGTCAGACAATCTATTGAATTAATATTAATTGAAAGCTATCAGGAATACAAAGGATTCATCATTAGGTAACTAATTTCCATTCGAATTGTGAAAAGAATCAATTAGGATTGGAAAGAACGAGAGAGAAAGCTATTAGTAGCTGCTATGTGCTATCTAATAGAAACGAGATGGCGCTTATTTATTTATTTATTTATTATTATTAATTGAATAAATTTTTAATTCAGCTTGGGATTTATTCCCTCGTCCCTCTCTGATCTTTCTAGAGGCCTTTAAATAAAAGTGTCAAAAATTAAATTTTATCTCCAATATCTGATGATAGATATAAACAAGAGACAGACAGACAGCAATGTCAACTAATAAATAAAATAAATAATTTTCATGAAATAGGATTAAAAAGAAATCCATTTTATATACATATACAATTTATATATGTATAATTGATGATGGAAATCGGTCAGGAGAATTAAGGGAGGGGAGGGGGAATGTTTATTGTGTTGTTGTTGTACAATCACGATAGCGGGTCTAAATGAATTTTTTTTTTTTTTTTTTTTTTTTTTTTTTTTTTTCATAAACAAAATAGCTACTTTATTTATTTATATGATAAAATCCGATTAAAGAAGAAACTAGCTGCATGATCTACCTACTTTTTCATGATCTGGACCTCCATAGAGAGAGAGGCGAATAAAATTTAATTTTAAGCAAAATTAAAATTAATAATTTTGTATTCTCATTAGCAAATTAATTGATTTGTTGTTGTTCAATCACGATTACTATACAATATAATTAAGCTTAGAGCGGGAAGTAAGACTTATAGAAACACTAAAAAAAACCACCTTGTAAAATTAAAGTGAAATCCTTTAAAAATTTTCAAAAAAAACCGGATTTCCATTGATTTTTCAAAGATTTTTTTCTGTGAAAAGTAGCGAGACTTGTATCTCTGGGTTTATCATTAAATGAATATTAAGATAACATCAATTTTGAAATTACTTTAAAACCCTAAGGCATTTGGATACCAAATGGCTTAAATAAGAATGCCTGGACCCCATATATGTATATTTATTAATAACGGATATCGTCAAAGTCTTAAATGGCCTAAGTTGCCTAAAAGAATGAATGAATGAATGAAAAAAACTTTATTGTTCTGAGAACCTAACGTTCTCTTTGAACACTTTACAATAATCTTTACATCATTAGCTTACATTTGCTCTCAATACCTCATCAATATCATCACAGTCACACAACCACAACATCCGCTGCACTCTGTTTTTTTTTTTTTTTTTTTTTTTTTTTTTTTTACCTATATTTATACATTATATTCCCATGAATTGATTCAAGTGAAACGCCTAACCCTCCAAGAGTAAACGCGCCAAGTCTCGCTTAAACCACTCCCTGCCTCTCACAACTCGAACACTCTCGGGGAGCCCATTCCATAGCCTCACCGAGCTCACATGGAACGATCCCCCGTATGTGCTTGTCCTATGAATGGGCATCGTCAAGGCATCCAAACCGGCCCGCAGAGGCCTAACCCTCGTCGCCCCCCTGCATTCAAATTTCTCCAATAAATAACCTGGCCTTCCACTTCTGAAGAGAGAGTGCAGGAAGACACCCTGAATATGGGTCCTCCTCTGTGCCAATCGCATCCACCCCAGTATCCCATAATATGGAGTGATGTGCTCATACCTAGATGCTCCAAATATGAATCTCACGCAAGCATTCAGAGCCCTGTCCAATTTAAGGCTTTGCTCTCTGTTGACATCATTATACACCAAACAACAATAATCAAAATGAGGCAGTATTAATGAATTTACCACAAGCCTTCTTATGGGAGTCGGCAAGCATCCCTGGCTCCTCCTAAGCCGATAAAGAGACCTAAAAACCTTGCGGGAGACACTGAGAACATGTTCTTTCCAGGTCAGTGCGGAATCGAATATCACACCAAGATTTTTAACCGAATCGGCATAAGGCAAAACCATGTCATTCACCTTGACTGGGCTGACATGAGACAGTTTCTTAAGGTATGCCAGGCTTCCGAACATTATAGCCTTGGTCTTGCTAGCATTAATTCTCAGATTGTTCGAGTCAACCCATCCACAGATCCTACCTACGTCCTGATTCAGCTTGGCTACAGCATCCTCTATGTCGCATAGTGGACTCGAAATGTAAATCTGAAGGTCATCAGCAAAAAGGTGATAATTACAAAATTTGATGTTCTCCTTAATGTCCGCTATATAGATTGAGAATAATAGGGGCCCCAACACCGAACCCTGAGGTACCCCAGAGTGCATAGCTAGTGGTCGAGACTGTTTGTCCCATCAACAACTATCTGCTTGCGGTGTGTTAGGTATGAGATAAGCCATTTCAATACAGAATTTGACATCTTCAATCTCTTGAGCTTCTCTATTAATAGAAAGTGGTCGACCAGATCGAAGGCCTTACTCAAATCGAACAATACCATCACTGTCACTTGTTTTCTGTCTACAGCAAGCCTAATATCATCACTCACTTTTAAGAGAGCTGATTGAGTGCTATGGCCAGGACGATATCCAGATTGGTAAGCATCAAGAAACTGTGACTCGCCAAAGTACTTCAGTAAATGGTGGTGTGCAATTCTCTCCAGCACCTTAGACATTGTACACAGTAGTGATATTGGGCGATAGTCTGAGCAGTCTAGGGGATTCTTTAGTTTGGGTAAAGGTCTTATAATGGATGTTTTCCAAATATCTGGAAAATAGGATTCTTGAAGAGAGCAGTCGAAAATGTGTATAAACACTGGAAGAAGGCATGGGAGAGATAGTTTGATGAGCTTTAGAGATATATTGTCAGTTCCTTTGGCTTCTGATTTCGACTTATTGAAGCAGGCCAGTGCCAGTATAGGATCAATGTGGGGAAAAAAGAACTTGCTAGAATCAAATTCGGGGAAGTGATCAATTGTGCAATTATGCCTGGACCCCATATATGTATATTTATTAATAACGGATATCGTCAAAGTCTTAAATGGCCTAAGTTGCCTAAAAGACTGTGTGAATGAGAAAAAAAGTACTTTAAAACCCGATTCAGAGTTATTGTTAGTAAAGATTTTATACCCTAAACACACTTAAATTATCAAGAAACTTTAAAATTGCTGTAATTAATGTTATTTAAAATGTATTAAGTTGAAGATGGGTAGGGGGTAGAGGGGATGGAGGTAAATACGCGAATCTTCCAACCCTTCCCTAAATGAAATTTTTTGGTTCCAACCTTGGACGTTGCAATTATTATTATTCTATTATTAATATATACTGTAATATACGGGATTTTGGGAAAAGAACGAAAAGGATTTTAGCATCATTATTTCTTCTCTCTCTAATAATTATTTTTCCATCACATAAGAAATGATTAGAATGTGTCGACGCACGAAAAAATCTCGACGAACAACTCAAGGACGAGCGATTATGAGGAGAGAAATTAAAAAGTGTATTTCACATAAGAGGAAAAGAGAGAGAGAGAGTAATAAATGCTCAAGTCCGCTAGAAGGCGACACATGACGGAAGGCCTGAAGAGAAAAATGAATGGTCAGCAGAGAGGATTGTCGAGGGTTGATCAGGGCGCGGTAGACAGAGAGAGAGAGAGCCTGGAGGCCTGGAGGTGGTCTGGTTCCTGACGACGCGGGAAGTTGGCGTCGAGGGTGAAGCGGCGTCCTGCTGGCTGTAAAGTGTTAAGTTTTTTTTTTAATGTGAAAGGAAGGATATTTGGCTCTCGGACAGGTATTGTGCTCGTTCTTTTTGTTTTTTTTTGGTGAACTTCGTTTTGGGGGATTTACACCAAGGCCGCGATTGGCGCGTACGTGAGTGTGAATAAAATTCAGTTCGGACCTTGCGCGTGGTTCCGGATAAAATAAACTAGAATATTCGAGCTGGCGGACACGAAAAAGGGGGTAAGGGAGAGATTATGAATTGGGAGGGAGGGTATTTTTTAGTAATTTTTTGTAACTATTTTTTTTATTATTTTTATCCTATTTTTAGTTGGTTATATATATATTTTTTTTAATTATTCTTTTTTATTATTTTTGTTTTATTTTTATTTGGTTTATAGGTGTATTTTTATTTTATTATTTTAGAGTGATTATTTTGGAACTGAACTGCGTGTGAAAACATTTTGAGTATAAGAGAATCAGTCACCCTGAGAAGAGGGTAGTTTGATAATTTATTGGAAATTGGTTATTATTTTCTTATATGAATATTTTGTTAAGATTTGAAGGTCGAAGTACATTTTTCTTTTAAATCTTAATAAAGATCAGAGACATTTGGATTATAAGAGATTCGATCACTTTGAAAGAGGGGGTAGTTTGTGATGTTATTATAAATTTGCTTATTATTTTTTTCGAATATTTTATTAAGGTTTGAAGGACAAAATATATTTTTATAAATTCTTAACAACGACCACACTGCGTGTGAGACATTTAGGTTATAAGAGATACAGTCTCCCTGAAGGAGAGGGTAGGTGTTATTTTATTTG
>JAKCPI010006915.1:0-24569 GCA_023213315.1 Euborellia annulipes | reverse complement strand
GTAAAAATTTCAAAACTGCTTTTTCGGTTTTCTACAAAGCGGAAAACCGATTAACAGGTTTTAAACCGTTTTTTTTTTTTTTTTTTTTTTTTTTTCATCTGGAAAACTATTTAACATCAATAGAACGAAGCACCATTTTTGGAAGTAAAATTAACAACATAATTTAGAAATGTTTGATGGCTTGGCACGGAAAAAAGATTCCTTGACCCTTAGCAGATAGATAGGAGAGTATGCATTCAAACAAACAATGATATTTCAGAGCTTCCACTCGCTGCCGAAAACGCTGACTTTGAACTCTTGTAGTCTCAACTATAAAAGATATCTCACTTTCCTTTTTGGAATCGAATGCACCAAATCTCCCTCTACAAGATTATATGGGACTGAGAGGTCCAACTTTTGTCAAATCTAAGGTAACCACTGTGCGCTGGTCAGGTCCATGCCAAAACAAAAAAGAAAAAAAACTTTGCGTTATTTCTTCAGATAAGAAGAAGAAAAGAAAAGAGTTATTTTTATTAAATAGACTGGAAAAAATCTATAAATATTTAGATATTTATTTATTTATTTATTTATATGATAAAAGAGAAATTCTTACATGTATTTGAATAATATCAAAGAATATAATAAAAAAACACATCCGTGAAATATTTAAACAAATAAATATCCATTTAATTAGGCTTAATGAAGAATCAAATCTTTTATTCCACTCAGAGATGCTTTCTAACTCGAATTAGAAGAATTTGAATTCCCTAAGGGCACAAAACAAATCCTTTGCAAATGTCTGTTAAGGGGGAATAGGAGGTAGATGTTTCCCGATAAGAGGGCGCAATGTGTCATAAAAAGTATGCCCAAAAATCAAGTAATTCAAAAATTTGCCAAGAGATGTCAAAATGGTAGCTAATAATATTTAATGCATTTGGTTGATTTTCATTGATCTTTTAACAATTAATACTTTATTATTAATATATATTATGTATAAGGCCCTCGCCTTTTTATATTAAATTTTATCAAATAGCCAAAAAAATTAAATTTTAGCTAATTAGCCAGATTTCAATGCAAAGCCTATGGACGAAATAATAGCGTGTTCCTCAACAGCCATTTTAATGTTAGGGTAGGTAAGTTATCAAAACGACTCAAATTCCCGCTTCTAAACAAAATGGCGTCTTGTTTTTCTTTACGGATTAATTCAATCCTGTTCAGATATACGAGGAAAGGGAACAAATAACGAACTCTCCCGCCCTCTCTGCGTTCCTTTTTTTCCTCTTATTCAAACACTATAACAATTCTTAACATCTTCTAAAATCAAATGGATTAAATTTTTTTATAAAAATTTCATCCCAAAATTTTTTATTTGAAATCAAAATAAAAAGAGAGAAATTTGTGCGAGTTCAGTATTTAATAGCGAGCTATCAAAGAGAGGATTGACAAAAAAAAAAATTAAAAATCCACAAAAACTGAAAAATCATAAAAAATACACAAAAAAAATTGAAAAAATGTAAAAAAACAAAGACAAAAAAACAACAACAACAACAAGAAAAACCCTAAGACAACAAACAAACCCTCAGCGTCCTGTCCTCTAGAATACCAAGGATTTATTTCGCTTAATTTTTTAGAACCCAACCCACCAGTTGGGTCGAAAAAGGAAAATAGAAAATAGAGAGTTTTCTATTCAATCGAGGTTGTTCGGACATTAAAGCACTTTTAAATATTAAAAGCTAATTTTTTAATATGTTATCAAACACTATCATATACGTATAAAATAATTTTTTGAACCAGATCTGACGAAGGGTTATCGTGTAATTAATTGAGATTTAACATGTAATCTATGAGGAATGTCGAAGAAACGAATTATGTAGCAACTCCTGATAAAGATAAATAATAAAAATAAAAAAAACTTTTATTTTTATCAATTAGCTTCCGTCGGTAAAAAAACGTTAAAAATAAAATCAAAATTTTCTGACTAAGGCTTTTTAAAATATTTTACCAAGAAAGACAAAGAATTCACGAAAATGACAATCAGTCATATTTAAAAATAAATAAGTCACGTGACTCAGACCAGTGTGGCAACGTCGCATAAAATAAATCTCGTTTCACGCTTTCACGTACATTTTTTCTCGCAATTAGCCCGACCATTGTGTCTTAACTGATTTACATTACTCATTGTAATATTATAAATAAAATATCGGTATTATAAATTTAAATTATATGTAAAATTAAAACTCTCTACGTTCAAAAAGGAGAATTTAAAAAAACATAAGTTGTAAAAAAATAATTAATTTAATATTAATTATTATAAAAAAAAACACTTGATGAATGTTTCAATTAATTTAATGATATAAACACTCCCAAGGTCCTGAGTCAGTGAGAGATCGTTTTTTTTAAATTAATAATTTCATTTCGCAAAATAGACAAATTAAATTTGGAATTATTTTGAAAACAAAAATGTTAAAAAAGAAATAATCATTTTTTTCCTCCACTTTCCTCACTTGAGAGCAGATGAGTTGGTTGCGGAAGCAGAAAGATCACTCGGTCGCTGGCTGTGAAGCTAGTGACAATCAGCCATATTTAAAAATAAGTGAGTCACGTGACTCAGACCAGTGTAGCAACGTCGCATAAAATAAAACGTGTTTCACGCTTTCACTTACGATATTTTTCTCCCATCATCATAATAGCTCTCGAATCCTGACTGAGCATACACTCAATTACTGGAAGTTAATATTATCTTCCACTACCAACGCCATCTTTTCTTATCTTTGGATCGAGAGACGGCCATCAACATCATGCAACATAATTGCCGATAACGCCTTCACTTTCGGTCACGACGAAGGTCGGCCAGCTGCGACCGAAACTTCATTTTCACCGAAGACATCTTTCAAATAAAATAAATTCTTTGAAAAATGATACAAAATAAAAATCAATTTTAAAATAGATCTAAATTCTCCAAGTTATTTTTTTAATAAATTATATTTTATTTTTATTTTGGAAGCAGATACTCTCCCTGATTACGCCCCCCCCACGCCCCACGCTACGACTTGATACGTATTTTGACACTTGACGTGTCATGTTCAGAAGTAATACAATACTGAACAAATTACAATTATACCGACACAATTATTGATTAAGAATTAGGACCCTGAGTTCAAGTTATAAATATTTTGTGGGGATCATGTTTATGAGCGTTCTTCAAAGAAAGCAGGGAAATCTCTTTGATTAAAGCAAAGAATCCGTGGGAAATGGAGGGAAAATTATTTGGCAAACATTTAAACGATTGGCAAATTCATTTAACCCTGACAAAGAAAAAGGGAAAACAAATTTTAATAAAATGTAACCTTTCCATTTCCTCCTAGGAGGATTTATTTATTTTTTATTTTTAATTTGATCTCAATCAGTGTGATCACGTGACTCAAAGTGAAATCCTCTCTGCGTCGGGTTGCTTAATTTAGGAGAGGCGAAGTCCCTCTCTAGAGGGCAGATTCCAGTTCATCTTTCATCACGATTTAGGCCTATTATGAATCATAATTTAAAAGCCGATCGAATAAATGTGGGAGAATACGTATAGGAAAGTATTATTGCTAAATAATAACTCACCTCCTCGGATCCTTGACAAATACTTCGCTGTTGACATTCGTTGCAATCGTCCGGTGTAGGCGAGAAAAAAAAACATTCTAAAAGACAAACAACAATCAAAAGCAAAGAGACGAGAATAAAAGCAAAGAGCATAAACTCAGGCATCATTTCCATGGGATGTAGAAGTATAATAGGTCATTTTGATAACTTACCTACCCCAACATGAAATTCGGAGTTGAAGGACAAACTTTGCTATTCCGCCCATAGGATTTACATTGAAGCGCTTTTAAATCAGGCTAATTAGCTTATAAATTTTAATTTTTTCAGCTATTTGATCAAATATTAATATAAAATAGGATCATTAGATTTATATAGGTGCTTATTTATCCATAAACAAGTTTAATTTCATGTGATTTAACGGTAGAACAATTTTGTTAGGTTATGGTAAAAATTTCTAATTTATCTATTTTTGTCCTTATTTAATATCTTTTGGAAAATCTGTCTGCTAATAGCTATTAAAAAATAAATAAAGACAAGGAAGGATGGGTTTTTATAAAATTACAACAGGAAATACCTGATATAATGTTTGTATTTATTTATTATATGTACATTTACCTTATAAAGATCTATGAAATAATGTGTTAAAACATATAATTATTATTTTTATAGGCCTATATTAATTTAATATAGAAAGATTAATATAAATATTAATTTATTTTATTTGTTTTTTTAATCCCAGGAGTTTATTTTGCCTTTCTTCAGGTATATATGAGAATCTGAGTAACTAAAAAAAAAAAAAAAAAAAAACAAGTAATTAAGTAATTAAAATTTTACAGTAGAAATATAAATTATTTCGAAAATAATGAATAATTGCAATGTATGAATGGAAATATATATAGGTAAATGTAGAATGGGTGGTTGAATCATATTTGGAATAAGAAAAGTAAACATACCTTTAAACCCTTCCTTTGTTGTTCATACCGCTGTCTTTTTTATTTAAATATGTTTATTACTTAGATTATATCAGTTTATTTTAATTATAACACATATTCAAGCACTACTCAAGCTAGGAGAGACCCACTTGTCACTTGTGAGATGTTTCACCTTTGTTGATTATCCTAAATAATGTTTTGAATCATTATATGAAACTAAATAGATATTTTTATTTGTTATTTACCTGAGATAAAGTGTTTAAGTGTATTTGAACTTCGTTTCAGTCAAATTTCTTGTTGATTATTGAGCATAACCTCTGACACTGACAGCTCATTCAACTTATTTTATGTTTAAAATTTAATTCTGTAAAGAATCTGTACTTCTCTTGATATCCATTACGAGCACAATTGATAATATTACAAAATTTTGGCATCTTTAAGTATTTGGAGAGCCTAAATAACTCAAAAACAAACATTATCATATAAATCCCTATGTAAATGCATTGAAGTTTGTCCTTCAACTCCGAATTTCATGTTGGGGTAGGTAAGTTATCAAAATGACCTATTAAATATTTTAAATATTTAATTGGCAAAATTTACTATAAAGAAATTGAAATTAAATGACAGATAAAATTTCAGCGTTATTTTGTTTCAAATTTATTTAATAAAAATTCTTTTGAATATAAATAGTCAAATTTTCTCTTTAATCTCATCTATTCTTTTCAAATAAACATTTATCGAAAGAGAATCAAAGAGATTTAGAAATAAATAATTTAAAACTCAAGTTTAGAGAAATTGATTGCTCTGGGGTGAATGCAAAAACGAAGGTTTACCTAACAACAAATTCCAGTAGCAGAAACTTTAATACCAACTTAATTCAATTTCAATTTACGAACTCCAAGAATTCGAGTGCTGTGCAAGCAGTCACACCAGACATTTCCTCATGTTCAAACACTAGAACAATTCTTAACATTTTCTAGAGTCAAATGGATGGAATTTCTTTATAAAAATTCAGTTCAAAAATTTTCTATTAGAAATCAAAATAAAAGGAGAGAAATTTGGGCGAGTTCAGTATTTAATAGCGAGGTGATCAATGAGAGAATTAGAAAGAAGGAAAGAATGAAAATGAAAAAAAAAAATACAAAAAATTAAAAAAATGAAAAAATCCAAAAAAAAAAATAAAATAAACTTAGCCTGACTGAGTTCAAAAAACCCCTTTAACCATTAAAAATTAATTTTTTGGAGCCCAACAACAAACAGTTGGGCCGATTAAGCATAAAAACAAAAAGTAAAAAATCTCTCCTCTCCGTCGTCGGCTGGTGTGACTGAGCACACAGCCTTCGGAGGTGTTCTGCCAGGGGGCGTAAATAACATCCCCGCATAAAACTGAAAAAGTGCATCAGTAAAGTATTAATACTCTTTGGACGATTTTGTTCAAAAGCTTCGTGTCACGTCCCAGGGGAGTGCCTAAATTGAATATAAAATTTCACTCTACGAGCTCAATTCCTTCATGCTTAAAATTGAACACAGACAGACAGACAGACCATGTCGTGAAAAGCACTTTTAAAGTGTAACTTTATTTTGATCGACACAAATATTTTCGTTTCTCTATCAGCATGTCGCGTTACAAACCGTGACGCTACAAGTTATGACGTCACAAGCCGTGACGACAAAAATAAAAAAGTTGAAATTTAATATATATGACGAATTATAAAATAATAATTGTGAGATTTAATTATTCAATTTTTAAATTGATAAAATATAATTTTTAAAATGATTCAAATACTAAATAAATATTTTTCTCAGTTTTTACTTTCTCTTACCTATGTATATATGTAATATATATATAGAGAGAAAGTATTGGATTCATGTCAAAAATTCGATGTCGAGATTTTGATGGATCTTCACGTTTTGAGGTCCCCTGAATCCAAAAAAGCGGTTTTCGAGACATAGTCTGTCTGTCTGTCTGTCTGTGTGTGTTCAATTTAAAGCATGAAGGAATTGAGCTAGGAGGTTGAAATTTTATATTTAAGTTAAACACCCCCGGGACCGGAAAAATAAGCTTTTAATCAAAATCGACCAAAGAGTACTAGTACTTTACTGATTCACTTTTTCAGTTTTTTTTCGATTTTCTCAAAATTTGCTCCAACGATTTTTTTTAAAATTCAAAAATCAATTATTTTTTAGATTCTCTATAAAATGTATATTCTCATTTTGTGATTGAAATCTTCTGAAGACCACTTTACTCTTGTACTCCATAGAAAAGATAGGAGAAATGGTTGCCATGGTAACAAAATATAAACATTTTGCCATACTTATAAATTTTACATCTTGAATTCAATTGTACCCTACTGCCGGAAACTAAATACATGTCGACACAAAAAATCTGGTGTGACAAGCACAGTACACAACTTTCGATTACCGAAGGTAAGAGAAAGTTGTGTGCTGTGCGCCAGTCACACCAGATTTTTGGATTCAGGGGACCTCAAAACGTGTATATCCATCAAAATCCAATACTTTCTCTCTCTATATATTAACATATATATAGAGGTAAGAGAAAGTAAAAATATAATTGTTGTAGTATAATATAATGGAGAATTTAAATAAAGAAAGAGTCAGAGTCAGTCATAAGTTAGCAACGTGTTCTCAGTCTTCAACCAGAGTGAACTTATCAACGTCCTACTTGGCGGGAAACCTTTCAATTTTTTTAAATTTACACTACATTGTAAAGAATCATTATTTGTAAACTACGCACTAAGCCAAATTTTGTAATATATTGGCCTGATAATGGTCACATTGAATGACCGAAACTGTCTATTGCAATCAGTCATGAGCAAATAAAATTTCCGAAAAATAATTGTTTAAAATTATTTTAAAAAATCCGCCAAGTTTCTTTTAAGCCCTCGAGAATATTCTGCTCGAGCTGTTTTTTGGATACAATAAATATTAAATTGTCTCTTGGATATCAAGTCCTCGGTGACGTCATATCCTCTAACATCAGCGCTCTCTAGTCGCGCTTAATAAAATTAATTCACATAACCTATAATTCTTTTTCAATATTTTTTTATATAAGCGGGAAAAAGGTGATAATAATAATAATAATTCCAATCAAAAAGGAATTTGAGTGCTGTGCAGGCAGTCACACCAGTTGTTTCCTCTTATTCAAACACTAGAACAATTCTTAACGTCTTCTAGAGTCAAATGGATGGAATTTCTTTATACAGAATTTCATCCCAAAATTTTTTATTAGAAATTCAAAGAAAAGGAGAGAAATTCGGGCGAGTTCAGTATTTACAAGCGAGGTGATCAAAGAGAGAATTAGAAGCAGAAACTAAAAATGAAAAAATACAAAAAAAATTAAAAAATTAAAAAATACAAAAAAAATAAAAAAAACTTAGCTTTAGAATACTTATATGTGTATTTTGTAAATAAATAAGTTGATATATAAAAACGAATTTTTGGAACCCAACAACAAATAGTTGGGTCGATTAAATAATAAAAACAAAAAATTTATGCTGACGAATTTACTCAATTATAAGGAAAACCGATGATTGCTATTCATTTAAAGCCCGTCGTACAAGAAATTTCTGGCTCCATAAAAATGTCTCCGTGTATGACAGCAAAAATGGAATTGGAATTGGAAAGAAATGTTTGTTCTATTTTTTCGGGCTAAATCGGCGCAAATGCGTCGAAAATGGCCGTTTGAATACATTTCTCGGTCAAGAAAAATGTCTCCGTGTATGACGAAAAGTTGTCTGATCGCGCCAGAAAAATAGACCGTGTTCTATTTTCTTGGGCCAATTCGACGCAAAGAGGGTGCGCAGTAAATCGACCATATCTGGCAACACCGCTTTTTGGAAATTTGTTGGCATCATAACCTAGAATTTTTCACTTTTTGACAGCAAAGAAAAAACACCAGTACACTCACTGGTCGAAAAAAATGGACTTCAATTGAATTAAAAGCTAATGTATATCCTCTCTGAGCATCGAATCACGGATAGGGATGAAACGATACCACTGAGGTATCGATACTTTTACTCGATACTGGTATCGGTCGCAAAGTATCGAGTACCTACTCGGTATCGATTGAAAAGTATCGATACTTACTCGTATCGGTCAATTTTTTCGTACAATTAAAGATAAGCAAAAACTTTGCAGCCAGGAGATTAAAGAAAAAATCTTTTATTTAATTACTATTTGCTGACGTTTCGGTCGCCAATCACCTTCCTCATCAGAGACCTCCGAGTAGCAAGTATATGATAATATTTTTGTACATATCAAAGTAAAAATAAATTGTATATTTTTAATTGCAATGAATATTAAAATACCCCAGATCGTGTATAATTGACAATACTTGCCCTGATAATGGTCGTGATTGGAGACCGAAACGTCGGCGAATCTTGTTTAAATCTCCACAAGTTCTTGAAAAAAAAAAAAAAAAAAACAACGACGACTAAGAAAAAAATTCAATTTTAGATGTAGGCCTACTACCCAAAAATAATAATTTTTCAAGATGTATCCCTGTTGAACACGCAAATAATAAAAATTAAAATACAGTAGTACAAACCATTCCACTTATTCCTATTGAAAATAAGAACAAATATACGTAAATGTTCTTCCTACCTAATTAATTATCGCGTACGTGGACCGAGTATCGATACGAGTATTTTTGACCGATACTTACTTGGTACTCGATTCCAAAGTATCGATTCCAAAAGTACTTGGTATCGAAAAAAATGTATCGAGTATGTACTTGTATTTACTCGTATCGTTTCATCCCTAGTGTGCCTAACTTGAATATAAAATTTCAACCTCCTAGCTCTTTTCGTTCTTGAGATATTTTGTTCACAGACAGATGTGTTTTCAAGTGCAAAATTAGGACAAAGTGATTGTCTTGATAAAGAACAAAGTCATAAATTCAATCTTAATTATGAGATTCTTTTGAAAGAGAACGCAAAACAAAAACAAATCTTTGTTGTTGTTGTTGTTGATCAACAGCCTCTGATTTATTGATTTTTTTGCAATATTAAAACAGCTACTTGAGAGGTGATTCCCCTCCCCCTCCTTCATAAATGATTTAATTTTATTTTAATAGATAAATTTAAATTAGGCGTTTAAAAAGTAAACTAATAACACGCAGCTTTAATAAAATTCAATTCATTCTCCTTGTTTCTGGCACATCTTCTTCCTTCTCAACACTCAAAGTATAAACATAACCTCACTTTATGGTTAAAGACGCCGCCGCCATGTTTTTAACAAATATGGCGTTGAGCATCCTTAACTCCGTTCACATAACATAACCTCACTTTATGATTTTTTAAATTTAATTTCGGTGTATTCGTAAAAGTTTTAACATTTCTGCAACAATTTATTGTATGTATTTTTTGCACACATAAATGTATTATAATGGTCAAAGCTATATGAGCATTTTCTCCTGGCCAACCCATCTTTCTCTTTATCTGGACCCTCAGAATCCCACGAATATTCAAGTGGAAATTAAATAAGATGCAATTATTTAATTTTCATTTATTTATTTATTTATTTTCTCTTACCTCTATATATATGTTAATATATATAGAGAGAGAAAGTATTGGATTCATGTCAAAAATTCGATGTCGAGATTTTGATGGATCTTCACGTTTTGAGGTCCCCTGAATCCAAAAAAGTGGTTTTCGCGACATGGTCTGTCTGTGTGTGTGTGTGTGTGTGTGTGTGTCCGTGAACAAAATATCTCAAGAACGAAAAGAGCTAGGAGGTTGAAATTTTATATTTAAGTTAGACACCCCCCTGGCACGTGACACGAAGCTTTTTAACAAAATCGACCAAAGAGTACTAGTACTTTACTGATGCACTTTTTCAGTTTTTTTCGATTTTCTCTAAATTTGCTCCAACGATTTTTTTTTAAATTCAAAAATCATTTATTTTTTAGATTCTCTTTAAAATGTATATTCTTATTTTTTGATTGAAATCTTCTGAAGACCACTTTACTCTTGTATTTCAGAGGGAAGATAGGAGAAATGGTTGCCATGGTAACAAAATATAAATATTTTCCCATACTTGTAAATTTTACATCTTGAAAATCGAATGTACCGTACTTTCGGAAACTAAATACATGTCGACACAAAAAATCTGGTGTGACAAGCACAGAACACAACTTTCGATTACCGAAGGTAAGAGAAAGTTGTGTGCTGTGCGCCAGTCACACCAGATTTTTTTATATACAAATAATTTAATAATTTTTTTAATATATTATTTAATCAGGTCAACAATCCCAATTAGTGGGTAATTATCTTTAATTTCAATTTATTGTTATTTGAATATTAATATTATTGTTATTAATTAATTAGAAAAAAATAATAAATAATTTTAATTGTCTCCCAGCCGCCAAGGCAGGCACATCGCCTCCACAAATAGGCCTTGTTTTCATATATTAAATAAAAGTTTCTTATGAGGCTATGCCTCCCCAAGCACCCTTTATCGTGAGGTGACTCTCCTCAATCCTCTCCCTGGACCATTATGCATCTCAAATGGATGCTGGTTGCTCTCAAATCGACTACCAGTGGCCATGGGCCCTTGAACGTGTTCTTCCTGGACCAACCGGAGGCTGCGACTCCAATCAACCATCGTCAACTACAGATGAGTCAATTCTTACATTTTTCCCCCTTCCCCCTTTAATGAACGTAAACTAAACTTGCATATAATAAACTATAAACTGTAATTTTTTATTAAATATAACCATTTATCAATAATCAACAAGGCTTTTGTGTCTCATAGAAGCGTAAGACAGATGCTCATATACACCCCTATCTTATCGGCGTTGTTGCCTAGCCAACGACCAGTACATTAATTAAATTATATTGCAATTAAACCACAAATTAAAAATAATTTTGTCTACTTTTTATTGATGTTTTCCATTGATAAGCGACCTTTCACGTTATAGTATATTTTCATTTTGGCCTGTTGTGTGCTCAGTCACACCAGATGCGATTTCAGCCCACAGGCTAGCTGGCTGGCTGGCTTTTGGTGCTTCACGAGAGGACCCACATAGCACTGCAACAAAAAATCGGACATTTCGACGCCGCAGGGACGTTCTGCGATGTCCCAAAGTTGCAGCATCGTCCCTTCGACGTCTAAATGTCCGCTTTTTGGTTGCAGTGCTATGTGGGGAGTTTTTATTTAATCGACGACCCAACAACAAATGTTGGGTTCCAAAAATTTATTATAATAAATATAATCTCAACTATAGCCTACTGAATTTTTTTTTGGATTTTTGTATTTTTTAAATTTTTTTGTATTTTTTTTTCATTTTTATTATTTCCTTCTTTCTAATTCTCTCATTGATCACCTCGCTATTAAATACTGAACTCGCCCAAATTTCTCTCCTTTTCTTTGAATTTCTACTAGAAAATTTTGGGATGAAATTCTTTTAAAGAAATTCCATCCATTTGACTCTAGAAGACGTTAAGAATTGTTCTAGTGTTTGAATATGAGGAAAAAAGGAACGCAGAGGGCGGGAGAGTTCGTTATTTGTTCCCTTTCCTCGTATATCTGAACAGGATCGAATTAATTCCTAAAGAAAACAAGACGCCATTTTTTTTTTTTTTTTTTTGTGAATGGGTGCATAAGGTCCGAAGACCTATAATGACCAATGACCAATAGTCACATGCAGCCAGGAAGAAAATAAAAACAAAAGGAGAAGCATAAAGGGGAAACTCAACTGCGGGAACTGAGAAGATGCCTGTTGAGGTTAGACTTGAAAGTCTGAAGGTTTTGGGAAAGATAGACGCAGGGAGCTTGTTCCAATCACGGGAGGTCATGGGGACAAAGGAAGAGTGAAATTGATTTGTTCTGTTTAGCAATACCTGTAGAAGAGAGATAGTGCAGATACTCTTCTTCTATGATCTAGTGACCGTAGGGATGCAGTAAGGGTAGAATCACGCCTCTGTATGCCCAGATAGCACACATTCGTCTTATGTATGTACATCCTATGTCCCGCCGCGACCTGTCGTCCGTCTTATGCAGATACATTTTGGGTCGCAGGACCTACGATGTAGGTACATTTTATGGACCTCTTCCAACATTGCATGCGTACATAAGGTGTCCCGTTTAGGTCCTGTCTATGGCCCCGTGCGACCCGAACAGTACTTTTGTGCGTACTGCCAGGACGAATCTTTTTGGTCCCGTGCGCGACCCAGGAATATGTTTTTAATATATTCTACATCCAAATTTGGTCCTGCAGATTCTTATTTATTTTCATCTTATTTTTGCGTTATGTTAAAAAAATTAAGACTCCATTTGGCATAGGACATTATCATGAAGAGGGATTAACACAGTAAAAACTTAAATTATAAATAGTTTTAATTATTTTAATTTTTTTTTTTTTTATTATTGTTTTTATATGGGAAAACTTTGAAACAGAAACTCCAAAGCACAAAAGAAAAAGAAAAAACACATTTTGTATAACAACTTTTTTTTATTTGAGAAATAAGGATTTAAAATTAATAAATAATAATATTGAGATGATGGCTGAACTATTAGCAGATGTGAGTAGAATGGCAGCCAGGAAAGAAATCAGACAAAATTTAATCAATCTTTATCTAATTTTATTTCGATTGCCGACATTTCGGACGCAAATCGCGCCCTTCCTCACCTCAGGGCAATAGACAGTTAATAAAAAACAGATGGGCGTATTTTTTTTTTTTTTTTAACAATATAAAAACACAATTCATGGGTGTACGATTCATTGTTTCTTGCTGACCTGAGGAAGTGCGCAATTTGCGTCCGAAACGTCGGTAATCGAAATAAAATTAGATAAAGATTGATTAGATTTTTGTCTGATTTCTTTCCTGGCTGCCATCTGCTCATTACTGTTAATAAATAATAATTATACAAAAAGATAACATTATAAAATAAATAAAATATACCGGTACATAATATTGCTAGATTCATAAAATGGTCTAGGACTTTTTACTTTCTCTTACCTATGTATATATGTAATATATATATAGAGAGAAAGTATTGGTTTCATGTCAAAAATTCGATGTCGAGATTTTGATGGATATACACGTTTTGAGGTCCCCTGAATCCAAAAAAGTGGTTTTCGCGACATGGTCTGTCTGTGGGTGGGTGGGTGGGTGTGTGTGTGTGTGTGTGTGTGTGTGTGTCTGTGTTCACTTTTAAGCATGAAGGAATTGAGCTATGAGGCTGAAATTTTATATTTAAGTTAAACACGCCCCGGGACCGGAAAAATAAGCTTTTAATCAAAATCGGCCAAAGAGTACTAGTACTTTACTGATGTACTTTTTCAGTTTTTTTCGATTTTCTCAAAATTCGCTCTAACGATTTTGATTAAAATTCAAAAATCAATTATTTTTTAGATGCTCTTTCAAATGTATATTCTCGTTTTGCCCTCAAAATTGTTTGAAGACCACTTTACTCTTGCACTCCATAGAAAAGATAGGAGAAATGGTTGCCATGGTAACAAAATATAAATATTTTCCCATACTTATAAATTTTACATCTGAATTCAAATATTCCCTACTGCCGGGAACTAAATACATGTCGACACAAAAATCTGGTGTGACAAGCACAGTACACAACTTTCGATTACCGAAGGTAAGAGAAAGTTGTGTGCTGTGCGACAGTCACACCAGATTTTTTTAAACAAAGATAAACATACATTTGGAAAAATACTGATTAAATTTTTATAATCGTTGTTTTCTTCCATATTTCTTCCGGTTGATAGAAAAGACATTTCTATTTTCTCAAGGCGATTAAGACATTAATTGATCTAAAAAAAAAAAAAAAATTATAAAATTATTATGAAACAATTATTTAGATATTTTTTTGACAAAAAAGTTTATAAAAAAAAAAAAAAAAAATTTGTCAACTCATGAATTTCGTTGGAACACAAATTGAAAAATACATCTTCTCAGGTCAAAAGCTGAATGCAAACTAAAGATTAGAAGGGGCCAGTTTTAGCAGGCAGGTAGTCTATCCCTTTACAAAGGCCATTGACATTTTTTAATACAATGACGCTGGGTTTTTCCTGGGTTTTTTCCATTTGTTTTTTACTTTCTCTTACCTATGTATATATGTAATATATATATAGAGAGAAAGTATTGGATTCATGTCAAAAATTCGATGTCGAGATTTTGATGGATCTTCACGTTTTGAGGTCCCCTGAATCCAAAAAAGTGGTTTTCGCGACATGGTCTGTCTGTGTGTGTGTGGGTGGGTGGGTGGGTGTGTCTGTGTTCAATTTTAAGCATGAAGGAATTGAGCTAGGAGGTTGAAATTTTATATTTAAGTTAAACACCCCCGGGACCGGAAAAATAAGCTTTTAATCAAAATCGGCCAAAGAGTACTAGTACTTTACTGATGTACTTTTTCAGTTTTTTTCGATTTTCTCAAAATTCGCTCTAACGATTTTGATTAAAATTCAAAAATCAATTATTTTTTAGATGCTCTTTCAAATGTATATTCTCGTTTTGCCCTCAAAATTGTTTGAAGGACACTTTACTCTTGTGTTTCATAGGAAAGATAGGAGGAATGGTTGCCATGGTTACAAAATATAAATATTTTCCCATACTTATAAATTTTACATCTGAATTCAAATATTCCCTACGTCCGGGAACTAAATACATGTCGACACAAAAAATCTGGTGTGACAAGCACAGTACACAACTTTCGATTACCGAAGGTAAGAGAAAGTTGTGTGCTGTGCGCCAGTCACACCAGATTTTTTCCATTCCAACCATCTTTTTGTCAATTCTAAGCCACTGTCCGCATTCCATTCGTCTAAATTTTAATAGCATTTTAATTAGGCGATTTTCTAATATGTTATTACAATCATCATATAAATTGTGACAAGATTGCATTTCTTCTTGGTATATCAAACGAGCTCTTTTATAAACATGCCATTATAAATTATAATTTCTTTCCCAAATACAGGGCCAAAAATTGGGGGAAGATTTCAACCACGCGGTAAGCCCATTTTCTGCAGATTAGTCAATCAAACAAGTATATGCAAATAAATGTTCCAATACCTAGAAAAATTGAAAGATTTTGGAAGATGAAATAAAAAGACAAACTTGTTTTCGGTCCTAATTTTATTTTATCTTCTATCTCTATTACGGGCTTTCTCCACATTGTCTTTAAAGATTTTATTTTTATAATAAATAATATAAATAATAAAAAATAAAACCAAACTTACCTTTTTATATAGGAATCCTAAAAAAACAATTATTTGTTCATTGTTCATAAAAAAAAATTAAACAAAATATTTATACAAAAATTTAAAAATTTGATAAATTTTATTTTATTAGGATTAGCATTCCAACATATTAGGTTTGTTCGTTTATTGCAATTGGATGCACATTGGATACCCATTGCCCGAAATGTGCTTAAAAACGTCGTTTGATTAGAAAAAGTGGGCGGAGTTAGGACGGAGATGGGGCGGAGTTAGGGTAACTTCCTCTTAGTTTGATTCTATCCTTGGGTAACCCTGGGTAATTTCCCAGGTGTTTGGTTCAAAATTGAGCATCCATGGGCAAGCTCCCAAGTCCCGCCCCTCAAGCAAGTGGGCGGAGCCTGGTAGGCACTTGCCCGCTCCCAGGTGTTTGTTTTTCTCGCTTTGGGTGCCGGCAGGGTGCCGGTGGACGGGCAAATTTACACGTGATTCATAGCAGGTGTAAAAATAGGGTAAGAGAAAGTTCTACAGATTGAAGTTAGCGACAAGTTAGCGCGGTACAATTTTTTAGAAAAACACATGTTCACTTAAAAAATTGTAAAAATTTAAAAAAATTGTATTTTAACTAATTTCATTTTAATCTTTTTTCTATTTATATTAAATCTTGGAACAAGATGTTTTAAGTAATAAATGATAATTATTTTATTTTTCTTTAATATATATTATCTTGTTTAAATGCGCAGATTCCCATATAACTCCCCATGCTTTTTCTATAAATGGAATAAACTATTTTTTTATAAAGTTAATCGCAGATTAGCCTACAGGCTGGAGAGGTTGAACATCTCAATTTATATATAAGGAAACCTAAATTTTCTCTTATTCTTTATTAAAAAAAATTTTCGCTCCAACGATTTTGATTAAAATTCAAAAATCAATTATTTTTTAGATGCTCTTTAAAATGCAAAATGAGCACATTTTTTTTATTGAAATCTTTTGAAGCACATTTTGCTCTTGTACTTGATAGGAGAGATGGTTGCTATGGTAACAAAATACAAATATTTTCCCATATTTTCCCCAATTTTACATCTTGAATACAAATGTACCGTCAACACCAAAAAAATTTTTTTAGGTTTTTTTGTTATCTATTGAGGTGTTGGATTATTCAATAAACTAAATAGTTTTTTAAGCATCAAGGTTTAGGCAGTGAATAAAAATTAAAAAAAAAACTCCAAAAAATCCCAAACAAAAAGTGAAGTTAGAAACAAGGGATTTTTTAATTAAACCAGGTTTGCTGCTAACTTCACGGCTTCTTCGAGTTTTTAGGGTGGTTAAGTGGCTTACTACTTTATCGACAAGTAGGCGGAACATATGCTAATTGAAGGAAAACATGTGCCAGTCGTGTTTTGTCTGGTGAGGTCTGGGTAAGGTTTCGGGGCAGCCCAAAGCACACCCCAGAACAGCACAAGAGCATCCAAAAGTAGCCTGACAGCTATGTTAGTTTTCACATAGAGAGGGGGTGAGAAGGCGTGTATCTGGGGAAATGTGGGCTTGGGCTACTTGTGCCCATCCATCGTCGGGCGATAAACGAACAAACCTATTAATGGATCATAACTTCACATTTGTTTTGGTAAATAAAATTGATAAAAAAATTTTTTTTGAAAAAAAATTCTAAGTTTACATCCGAAAAAGGTCCGCTATGCGACCTACACTTGTATTTTTTTTTTTTTTTTTTTTTTTTGAAAAAAAATTCTAAGTTTACATCCGAAAAAGGTCCGCTATGCGACCTACACTTGTGTATTTTTTAAATATATTTTTAATAATTTCCAAAACCCTTGAAAAACAGAAATAAATAATTTGAAAAAAAAATTAACATTTTTTAAAAATATTCTATCTCTAAGCCGTATGAGGAACTGAAAAAAATACTTTGAAAATACAAAAATATTTTTTTGAAAAAAATTCTAAGTGTATGTCTGGAATAGGTCGGGGCGGGACATCTTATGTACATACATGATTGGACGTATCCGCCATGTTGGCCCGCTTTACTAACCATTTAGGTCCAGGTACGTCTTGGCCGTAAACTGGAACTAAGCGGTAGGTACATAAGACGAAGTGTGCTATCTGGGTATTATTGCTGTAAATAAGGGGAGGGCAAATCCTATTTTTTTGTCTAGAAATTAGAATAATAAGAAGAAGTAAGAGGAAGTTGTGTGCTCAGTCACACCAGATGCGATTTCAGCCCACAGGGAGGCTAGCTGGCTGGCTGGCTTTTGGTGCTTCACGAGAGGAGTTTTTATTTAATCGACGACCCAACAACAAATGTTGGGTTCCAAAAATTTTCTTCATGAATTGTATGAATGATGTGTTAACAAGTAAAGAGAATTATTTTTTTTGGATTTTTGTATTTTTTTAAATTTTTTTGTATTTTTTTTTCATTTTTATTCTTTCCTTCTTTCTAATTCTCTCTTTGATCACCTCGCTTATAAATACTGAACTCGCCCAAATTTCTCTCCTTTTCTTTGAATTTCTAATAAAAAATTTTGGGATGAAATTCTTTTAAAGAAATTCCATCCATTTGACTCTAGAAGATGTTAAGAATTGTTCTAGTGTTTGAATAAGAGGGAAAAAGGAACGCAGAGGGCGGGAGAGTTCGTTATTTGTTCCCTTTCCTCGTATATCTGAAAAGGATCGAATTGATACCCTTCGGTAATCGAAAGTTGTGTTCTGTGCTTGTCACACCGGATTTTTCGTGTCGACATATATTTAGTTTCCGACAGTACGGAACATTGGAATTTCAAGATGTAAAATTTATAAATAATAAAATTTATAAATATAGAAAAATGAGAATATACATTTTAAAGATCATCTAAAAAATAATTGATTTTTGAATTTAAAAAAAAATCGTTAGAACTAATTTTGAGAAAATCGAAAATAAAAAAAAACTGAAAAAGTACATCAGTAAAGTACTAGTACTCTTTGGCCGATTTTGTTCTAAAGCTTCGTGTCACGTCTCAGGGGGGTACTTTAATTAAATATAAAATTTCAACCTCCTAGCTTTTTTCGTTCTTGAAATATTTTGTTCACAAAACACCCCCACCCCCACCGAGGCAGACCATGTTGCATAAACCATTTTTTTGGACTCAGGGGATCTCAAAACGTGTATATCCATCAAAATCTCGACATCAAATTTATTACATGAAACCAAATATTTTCTCTCTCTCTATATATATTACATGTATAGGTAAGAGAAAGTAAAAATGGATTTTCGCGGTTTTCTCTGAAACCGTTAGCCGTACATAAAAAACTGATAGATGTTATTATGTGTATTTTTTATAGATCTACAACTTTTATATAACACTTTTTTGTATATAATTTATATTTAACAAGATAAATAAATAAAATGAATATTTTCTGATTTTCAGGGCTCTTGGGGCACCCTTTCCCCTTATCCGATTGAGCTGAAATTTTACACAGGTTATTTTTTCGGCAATGGCACCAAACTAGGGGGCAGCGCAAATAAATTTCCAACTTTGAAAAATAAGGGCCAGCCTAGTGCTCAGTCACACCAGATGCGATTTCAGCCTACAATGAGGCTAGCTGGCTGGCTGGCTTTTGGTGCTTCACGAGAGGAGTTTTTATTTAATCGTCGACCCAACAGCAAATGTTGGGTTCCAAAAAATCGTGTAAGTAACTTAACTTAGTGAAAAAGAAACAAGTGGATATCTTTTTAATTAATCTTAATAATTTTTTTTTGGATTTTTGTATTTTTTAAATTTTTTTGTATTTTTTTTTCATTTTTATTCTTTCCTTCTTTCTAATTTTCTCTTTGATCGCCTCGCTATCAAATACTGAACTCGCCCAAATTTCTCTCCTTTTATTTTGATTTCTAATAGAAAATTTTTGAATGAAATTTGTATAAAGAAATTCCATCCATTAGACTCAAGAAGATGTTAAGAATTGTTCTAGTGTTTGAATAAGAGGGAAAAAAGGAACGCAGAGGGCGGGAGAGTTCGTTATTTGTTATCTGAACAGGATCGAATTAATACGCAAATAAAACAAGACGCCATTTTGTTTATGCGTATTTAGAAGCGGGAATTTGCACGAGCCCGCCCCATTTGAGGCAGGAGGGCCCTCTGGCTAGTATTTGATAAACGTTTGTTTCGAGGCTATATCAAAAATTGATATAAAAAAGCAAACATGGATGCTGTTATGCGCATGCGCGTACTTTATTATGAACAGATATTAAATAAAGCTTTATCTTTTACTCCAACGTTATAGAGGCAACACAATCGAGGAGATTGGATGAGGTGATCCAGAACAATCGGCGTGTGGAACGTCACTCCGTGGAATTTTAAAAATACTGTATATTAATAGATAAATCTCTTCTTCATATTCATTGCGTCATTCAGACCCTCCTTTACGAGCTCTCTCCATTTGACACGGTCTTGGGATCTGCTCAAAAAACCGGCGGGATCTTTCTTGCCTCCTCTTGTCATCCCAGGAGGTTAAGAATTCGGGTAGTGACTACCTACCTGCTCTAATGTCTTCGAATTTATTTATAAATACTGGAATCCCCTCTGCAGTCGAAAAGGGTTAAAAAAAAAAAAACAACGTTACTGAGGTAGTCAGTTATATTTGAGATGCGAAATGTTATTATTTTATGAGTCGACCATTTGACATTTAAACGGTTAAATGACAAAATATGAAAAGTTGAGAATTTAATTGCATGTTGTTTGCACAACTGAAATACACATTTGATAAATTCTATTTAATGCAAATACTGAAAATCGAGTACATTTAATTTATCAGCTCTTTATAATGATGTCGATTCGCAAAAGGGATTAGTCAATGTTTAATTAGTTTATTTTTAACACAATTAAAAAATAATAATAATAATGATTTATTAATTAAATGTGAAATTTGAATATTTTTATTTAATTAGACATTGTTACAACAATTTAACCTAAAATCAATTAAATATTAATATTGGCAAAAATATTTATAAACATTAACACGCATTATCGGGCTATCGGCGGAAACTAAGACGCAAGAAATCTGGTGGGACAAGCACTGAACACAACTTTGAATTAGCAAAGGTAAGAGAATGTTGTGTGATCAACACACCAGATTTTTATTTTGCTTGCTATTTCAGCTGAGGGAGTACTAGTACTTTACTGATGCACTTTTTCAATTTTTTCGATTTTCTCAAAAATCGCTCCAACGATTTTGATTAAAATTCAAAAATCAATTATATTTTTGATGCTCTTTAAAATGTATATTCCCATTTTGCTCTTGAAATTGTTTGAAGCACACTTTACTCTTGAACTTTATAGGAGTTCCTCGAAATGAAAGATAACCCATGTTTATACTTATTTCATTTTGAATTCTAAAATATCGGTGGGAACTAAGGCAAGCACTGAACACAACCGAATGTTGTGCGCTCAGTCAGACCAGGTGTTTTTATTTCTTATTACAGCCGACAGGGAGGAAAGATTTTTGTTTTTATTATTTAATCGACCCAACTATTTGTTGTTGGGTTCCAAAAATTGAATGTGATAATACGGCTATTATTTTAGACTCATGCTAAATGTTTTTTTTTTTGGATTTTTGTATTTTTTAAATTTTTTTGTATTTTTTTTTTTTTTCATTTTTATTCTTTCCTTCTTTCTAATTCTCTCTTTGATCACCTCGCTATCAAATACTGAACTCGCCCAAATTTCTCTCCTTTTCTTTTGATTTCTAATAGAAAATTTTGGGATGAAATTCTTTTAAAGAAATTCCATCTATTTGACTCTAGAAGATGTTAAGAATTGTTCTAGTGTTTGAATAAGAGGGAATATCTGGTGTGACTGCCTGCACAGCATTCCTTTGGATTGGAATTATTATTATTATTATCACTGTTATATGTATATGTTGATAAACATTTATTGTATTGTGCCATTATATTTCAGTTGTGATCGAAGCGTCACGGATATTAAAATAAAAAGATTAAGTTTTGAACTTAATTCAATTTTTTTTTTTTTGTTTTTCTGTTGATATAGCCTAAATAATTATTGACTCCCCCCCCGCTGAGAATATGCTAGCGCTGTCACTGATTGCAATAGACAGTTGCGGTCATTCAATGTGACCATTGCCCTCGGGGCATGGCGTAGAGGTTAGCGTGCTAACTTCGTATACCAAACGTCGCGGGTTCGGACCCCAGGCAGTCCGATGATTTTATTTAAGCCATCTGGATACCAGATGGCTTAAATAAGAATGCTTGGACCCCATATAGTTGTATATTAAATCAATAACGGTTATTGTAAATGTCTTAAATGGCCTGAGTTGCCGAAAAGACTGTGTGAATGTGTGTGTGAGTGTGAGTGTAAATGAGAAAAAAAGTGTGAATGTTTTTTTTTCTAAAAAAGAAAAAATGTGACCATTATCAGGCCAATATATACAAAATATATTACAAAATTTGGCTTAGGGCGTAGTTTACAAATAATGATTGTTTACAATGTAGTGTAAATATAAAAAATTTTGAAAGGTTTCCCGCCAAGTAGGACGTTGATAGGTTCACTCTGGTTGACGACTGAGAACACGTTGCTAACTTATGACTTTTGCGGAATCAAAGTTTTCCACTCTGCGGAAAAATTTGTTGCGCTGATGTCTGTATACTTCTATATGGACCCTGTTATGCAATGGTGTGTCAAAGACCAAACATCGAGTTTTGAGAAAATGAACATTGAAGTTTTTTTGATTTAAATTGTTTTGATTAGGTTATATATCATTTTTTTTGTCAATTGTGCAAGTAAATACTGTAATTATGGCAGATATTCATAAATTATCTCTAAAAATACGTCTAATTTAGAGAATAGACCTAACAATAAAATATAAAAAATTATTTTGCAAAATTATTTAAGTCCAATTTGCAATTTGCAAAAATGCTTCAAAGTCTCTTGATAATAAATAAAATAATTTTAGGTTATAATTCAAAAATTAAAACGAAGATATTATTAAAGTTCTTTTATGGTTATATTTAATACTAATAGCTTAGAAACTTTTTATCAAAATTACATTAATAAATTTTAAATAGTATTAACAGTGGCGGCTCGCCCATAGGGACTCTCGACGCCGCCCCTCCTAAAGATTTGAAAAAGTAAAATAATTAAACACCCATTCAATTATAATTATAAATCTAACTAAACCAAAGTGTTTTATCAGTCGCGTACATCGAAAACATAGGGAAAAAACATGCAAAAATAGCGCGAAAAGTGCGTATTTATAGCCGTTGGACGCTGTCCTGAACGCCCCAATTCATCAACATGCAGTTATACGGAGAGAGGTGTGGTGGGGGCTGCTGGTGCTACGACGCGTGTGTTTGAGCCGAAATGGGGAGCTTTCGGACGCCGTCCGAGCATGCGCAGAGCGAAGACTGTAGCTGGGGTCGCCGCACAGCGCGCCGGCGCACATAGGGGTATTTGACGTAAAAACCTGATCAAAATAGAAAAACTCAAAAGTTTACCTAATGCTACCCAAAATGGATGTTTCTTCATCTACTATAACCGGCTTATTGGAATCCAGCCCTCCGGACCCTTCTGGTTCGGACTATCTGGTCACAATGTCAGTCGGAAGTCAGTCATTGTTTTAACTGCTTGCCTTGGGCAGGCGCCATTTAATTGTTTTTGTGCAAAATGTTCATGGCAGAAAACGATTTTGAATGCGGAAATTGAAGGTAAAAAAGCTCATATTACAGTATATTTGATTAGTTTGAACGCATTATCACTGTTTTCTATCAATATCAAAAGTCGCTTTTTTTGAATATTTTTTTAAAAAGAAAATTTCAGACAAATTAGCGTTTTGTGTTTGTCGTATATCGTTCAAATTTATATGGGCATAAAGTTTAAATTAGACAGAAACAAGAAAAACATTTCACCCCACCTTCACCCCATATTTTTTTATTAGACTTTAAAGTGAAACGAGGGAACAGAAAACATTAAATCGATTTAGTATAATTTTAGTTTTCTTTTGTTATAGATCCTTTGGGAAGAGTTAAAAAATTACCAGAATGGAGTTATATGATATTTTGAAAGAGTTCAAAGGAAAAAAAAATAGAAGAAAAAATGAATTTGATGAAAGAAAGACTCATTCAACTAACTTCATGTCCTCCCGAAGAACGGAGTCCCTCGTTCACCACGTAAAAATACTATAAGAAAATATAGGGTGAGATGGGGATATATTTTTCTTGTTTCTACATCCTAAAGGACTAAACTTTATGCCCATATAAAAAGGTTGGTATGACAAGCCGCGACACATAAACAAAAAAACACTAATTTGTCTTATATTTTCTTAAAAAAAAACGTACAAAAAAAGCGGTTTTTGATATTTATAAAAAACAGTGATAATTACGTTTAAACTGAATCAAATATACTGTAATATAGAGAGCATACCTTCAATTTCCCACATTCAAGTCGTTTTTTCTGTTGACCACCACATGAAGACATTTTGCACAAAAAACTGACTAACGAAAATGAGAGCGCCTAGAACCAAGACAAGCAGTTGAAACAATGACTTGTCCGAGATGTTATGACCAGGTAGCCGGAATCCGGAAGGGTTGGGGGCAAAAGGCAATAACCCCCTCCACGAGATTTGAAAAAAAATAGTTTTTTCGAAAAAATTTTATTTTTAATGTAAAATTTATTGTACGTATTTATATAATTTATATAAGGAAAATAATAAATAATTGGCTGTAGAATGCGCTTTAAATTTTCCGAAATTAAGAAAATATTGTCTTGTGCGACCAGTCACACCAGGTTACCCCCCCCTCCCGAGAAACACCTCTGGATCCGTCCTTGATTCCAATAAACCGATTATATATAAAGAAGCATCCATTTTGAGTTTTTCTA
>JAKCPI010006914.1:0-10218 GCA_023213315.1 Euborellia annulipes | reverse complement strand
TTTAATTTCCAAGTAGCGATATTTTAATGTAATATATTGCATATTTTGCGCGATTTTAATTCATATAGACTAATAGTAATTCACAATCCTTATATTCTCGTAAGCATCATATTAACATTCATGGTTGTTTTATTCATATTTGTTTCTACTTAACAAAAAATTCATTTGCGTATATTTTCAAGGAAATTGCACTCACTACTCATTTTTTCTACTTATTAAAAATAACAATGTGCCTTGAACGTTATCCTTTAAAAAAAAAAAAAAAAAAAAAACTCCTTTAAAATACTTTTTTCTTGATAAGATACTAATATAAGTTATTTAACCCAATTAATATGCTATTCTAAAAATAAACAATAGGTTACTATTTGTGAATTCAATTAAGTCAAAAAGTATTTTCAATAACGAATTGTCAGAGATATTTTTAAACTCGATATTGTGATTCTCAACTTGAGAGAAGACATTGAAAAAGAAAAACAATGATAATAAATTAAAGAATGCGAAAAAAATAGGTCAATCACAAATTAAGATGGACAAAATTTGGGACATTTGAAGGAAATAATCTGGTGAATGGTCCCTGTGTCTGTGAACAAAATATCTCAAGAACGTAAAGAGCTAGGAGGTTGAGATTTTATATTTCAGTTAGGTAGTCCCCCGGGGACGTAACACGAAACTTTTGAACAAAATCGGCCAAAAAGTACTTGTACTTTACTGGTGTAATTTTTCAGTTTTTTTTTTTTTTTGATTTTTTCAAATTCGCTCCAACGATTTTGATTAAAATTCAAAAAATCAATTATTTATTAGATGCTCTTTAAAATAGTATATCCCGATTTTGTCTGAAGATCACTTTACATCTTGTACTTCATAAGAAAGATAGTAGAAATGGTTTTTCCCATACTTTTTTTTTTTTTTTTTTTTTTTAAACACTGACACTTTTTTCATTCACACTCACACACCTATTCACACAGTCTTTTCGGCAACTTAGGCCATTTAAGACTTTAAGATAACCGTTATATATGTTAATATCTATTGGGGGTCCAAGCATTTCAATTTAAGCTATTTGGTATCCAAATGGCTTAAATAAAATCATCAGACTGCCTGGAGTCCAAACCCGTCGCGGGTTCGGTATAGAAGCTAGGGACGCTACCAACTACGCCAAGCCCGGAGGCATTTTCCCATACTTGTACATCTTGAATTCTAATATATCGGCGGAAACTAAATATATACCGACACTAAAAATCTGGTGTGACAAGCACAGAACACAACTTTCTCTAACCAATGTAAGAGAAAGTTGTGTGTTGTGCGACCAGTCACACCAGATTTTTATTACTTTCTCTTACCTATATATATATATATGTTAATATTTAATAGAGAGAGAAAGTATTGGATTCACGTCAAAAATTTAGCATGCTTGTTACACCAGATTTTTCAGTATGTTTAAGTATAGGTTGGTGCTGTCCAAAAGTCTAAAATAAAAAACGCGATATAGTTTTCCAATGAGTGTTTTAATTACCTAATATTTCGAACCCTCTGAGGTTCTTCTTCCTTGAGTATCATAATAAAAATACAGTGGAAACTACATTGCGCTTTTTCTTTTCAACCTTTGGTCGAAAAGATAGCATTAATCTACAGTTATACTTATCTCCCCGTCGTCTTTTTGAGTATATTTAACCACTCGGCCACGGGGAGGAGGGAGGATATTTTAATTTACAAAATGTTTCAAAGAGGGCCTTACAATTATATGATTTATTCATTCAATAATGATATTTTTTATTTACTTTATCAAATATGATTTGAATACAAATTGAAAATATTTTTTTCTCTTGTTTTCTTCATTATAAAGCCCGGTCTACATGTAACATCTTAACTTATCTCTTACTTCATCATTTGAAACATTATATGTCTGAATATAAAAGGAGCGAACGATGAAGAAAATGAATGATGGAAAGGCGCGACATATTTACCTGACATGTAAAACGTAAGGTAAGATAATACGTGTAGACCGAGCTTAATTTTATTCATCATCGTAAATATAGTTTATTATTCATTAATTAGATTTTCTTTTTTTTTTTCCATTTTCAGTTATTCGCAAGCAGAATACTCTGGTATGTCAATTTGCATCACCGTTGGATGTAGACACCCACAATAAACCCGAAGTAAGTCTTCATTTAAATTTTATTAATCATTAATTCATCTATCTACTATAATACAGTATAATACTTTTTTATGTTAACTTTATTCATTTATTATTCACAAAAAAAAAAAATCATCCCTTGTGGGGATCGAACCCACGACCTTTGGATTAGAAGTCCAACGCGCTATCCACTGCGCCAAAGGGACTTGAAAAAATATTCATTAATTCATAAATCATTTTTCCTATATTCTTATATACATGTATATTCTGAAGGAAACGGAATGTTTAAAATTAATTACCTTTATTATAGAAATTTTAAAAAATAATTATAGAAATTTTTATTCATATCTTTATCAAGGGCGGATACACGGGGGGGGTAAAGGGGGTAAAGGGAAAAAATACCTTTTTTTCGCAAAAAAATTTATTTTTAATGTAAAATTTTTAAAATTAATACTTAAAAATTTGATGTGTATTTATATTCTGGCAAACAATTACAGAATGCGCTTTTAAATTGCCGAAATTAAAAAAAAATAGTGTGCTGTGCGACGAGTCACACCAGATTACCCCCCCCCCCCGAGAAACACCTCTGAATCCGCCCTTGATCTTTATTGAAATTTATAAAATTTGCATTTGCCTAAAGTAGAGACCCAACTGATACATAAATTATATAATCCGTATTTAATTATAATTTTCATGGTTTTTGAGTGTGTACTTTCCTTAATTATGACTCTCATTCTTACTTCGTTGAATATTTGTCGTTTGCAATTAGTTGATCATTTATTAAAGATAATATTCATATTCACTGTGTGAACAAGCTTTGTAAATAAATGATGGTTTCGTATTTGATTTTAAAATTGACAGTTTCTGTCAAGGGATATGCATAGAATGTTTATAATTTTATTTTGAATTGGCGTATATCGCTGAAGTTTTGCATCTTTTAGTTAATTCACTCTAGAGCCTAATTTTCATAAAACAGAGTTAAAAGAATTTTATTTCAATGTTTTCTAAAATAAAAAAATATGTACACATACTCAATTTAAAAAGAAACATATTTTGCCTAATCACTAATTGATAACATTATAATTAACCAGGCGGTGGTTCTTGAAGGCAAATATTGGAAGCGCAAACTTGCTGCTGTTACTGCCGAATACAAGAAATGGCGCATGTTCTACAGAAACCAGGTCCATGGCTTCGGGCACTCGCACAGCCCAGATATGGTAAGATAATTTTCTCTTTAAATAAATTATTTCTTTATAAGAATAATTATTAGATTAGAGATAGATAGATGAGACTTGAATAGGGCTTAGAAAAATAATCGATTATTCCTCGATTATTTACTTAAAAAATAATCGATTATTTAAAAATATCGATTAATCGATTATTTTTTATAATCCATTATTTTCGGGAAACAACGTTTGAAAATGAAAATTTTACGAAAGAAATTTCCGCAAGAGAGAAAAATTTTCGTTTTACTTCAAAAAAAGCGAGAGGGAAAAATTAAAATTTTATCAGAGAAAAAAAGGTATAATCGATTATTTTTCCTATAATCAATTATTTTTTTCCATAAACGAACACCCCTAGATCTGAATGTAATTAAGTTAAAAATTGTTTAAAATATTTATTAGATACTCTATGCTATTAGTAGAAAAGAGATGAATTAAATTGAAATTTTTAAACCAAAGAAGAGCATAATAAAAGAAGTTTCCATATTTTTTTAAGTTTAATATCGATATTAACAAATAGGAAAGGATTATAATAGATCAGGGGATTTTCAACTAATTTTCTTGAAAATAATTTTTTATTTAATCCCTTTGGGTTGGTTGGCACTTGAAATCTTAAAAAGCAAGAGATGGCCCGGGCCCGTCTAGTGCTTGTTAGATGGGATTTCTTTCTTTGTACAGTATCAGCTTTCCTCCATTATTAAAGGGGTGAAGTTCAGAAAAAGCAGACACTAGAGTAACTAATGACTATAGCAAAAAGTTGAGAATTTAATTTAATTTAAATTGAATTTTTTTTATTTATTTCTTCTGTCCTCTTTTTTTCTCTTGTGTTTTATGTAAGAATCAGAGGCGTACCGAGGCAGTTGGGGGCCTGGGGCGGAACTAGAAGAGGGGGCCTTATATTGAATTTTTTTTGGGGGGGGGTCATCTTTAAATATCCCTCTCCTCCATACACAAAAATATTTTTAAAATACCGTATATCCCTGAACCCCAAGGGCCCCGGGGCCTCTCAAAGAGAAATTTTCATTAAATTTTGTTTTTTTTTAATCTAAATTTTCCCATTTTTACTTGAGCCCCAAGGGCCCCGGGGCCTCTCAAAGGGAAATTTTCATTAAATTTTGTTTTTACTTGAGCCCTGAGGTCCCCGGGGCCTCTCAAAGGGAAATTTGTATTAAATTTTGTTTTTACTTGAGCCCTGAGGGCCCCGGGGCCTCTCAAAGGGAAATTTTTATTAAATTTTCTTTTTTTTATCTAAATTTTCCCATTTTTACTTGAGCCCTGAGAGCCCCGGGGCCTTTCAAAGGGAAATTTTCATTAAATTTTTTTTTTTTTTTTAATAAATGGGGGCCTATGCCGGCTCGGGGCCTGGGGCGGACCGCCCCCTTCGCACCCCCCCCCCCTCGGTACGCCACTGGTAAGAATGTCACATTTTATGTGACAATTTCCCTTTTATAATCAACTTAACTTACTCTGATCATTTATCATTAATTATTTTTTGTTTGCACATATTTCAGTGTGTAAATTTATTAATGTTTTGCTTTATATTTTACCCTTCAAATATTTTTATAACAATAATATTTTTGTTTAATTATTACTATTTTTAACAAAATATATAAAATCTTAAAAAAATCAGACTAACTTCAAATTAATTGAATTCGATTGAGTTATAACAAAACCAGGGCCGGAACTAAAAGATTCTTTAGGGGGGGAGGGCAAAATTTAATTTGCCGCGCCCTCCATTGAATTTTCTATACAAAATTCATATTATTTCACTTTTTTTTTTTTTTTTTTTTTTACTAAATCTTTCTTTAATTGCCGCCCCCTGATAGCCCGAGGCACATGACCTCACTCCCCCCCCCCTCCCTGGCCTGACCAAAACAAAAAAAAAAAATATGCAAAATTTTATCATTACAAAAATATTAAAATTGAAAGGAGTGCAGAAATATTAAAATAATATAATTTTTTATTTGGGAAAAATTCCTTAAAAAAGTACGCCTTTAATTTAGGCAACCAAATTATCATCCTTTATTCTAGTGTTCCATAATTTACAGGAGGAAATTGTTTTATGCTTTTTTCGGGATTTCTAGCCATTTGGACTCGTATTTATTAAATTAAATCATTTGGTAGTCAATATTTCAATAGTATAATGATATCTTTTAGGATTGGTGTAAACAAAAAAGTTCATAAACTTTATCTATGTTTTGTTTTCCCAATAATTTAAAATATCAAAAATTAATAACAAAGTTTTTGCATTTTTAATGCCCTTTGCTTATTTATGTTTTGTGTGTGTGTTTGTGTGTGTGCGTGTCTTTTGCATGTTTGTGTTCAAATTATGAAAGCCCTCGGACATGGATGTTCTCGACTGGCAGCAGCCTCACAGCAACGATTCAATTCCGATGATGGTGGATGAAGATTATATGGAATTTATGTCGGACACACTTTTTACTACAATCCAATCTAATCAGCCCTTCGCTTTTCCTGATACTCGAGAAATTGGTAATTATTATTTTTTTTTTTTTTTTTATAAGTTAATATTTCCATTTTAAGTAAATATTTTATTATATTTAAGAATTATATATATTTTATATATTTATTATATTTAAGAATTTAAATGAAGGCTATTTATTTAATGATGTTTGGTTCACATATTTTGATCTATATTAAGAAATTCTCATAACGAATAAATATTTAAATAATCTCAGATGGAAATTAATAATAGAGTAGTTAGTGGTTTTCATAATTTTAAAAGTCTACCCCTCAGAATAACCATATTATGACTATCATTTTATTTTGTTAAAAAAGAAAGTAAGTAATCGGTTACCTTCATCAATATTTTTTTATCATTAGGCAATAATTAAATCAACCACATTTTGTATTCCTTTAAATTTGTTAGAAAATTCTTGTGACGTTATTCAATAAGGTCAGCTCCTGAGCACACCACACATTTGCAGTTGCTCCCTATCACAGCTTGTCTATTAACATATAGTTATTTAATTAATCTCTTAAAATATGATCTTTTAAATTGAATAGAAAGAGCAATTTTCTTTATGATGTAAAAACAACCGGACATTACGAGAATGTCTATTTTGGCATTTAAATATAGACATATACTACACCCCTCTAAATGTGAACACATTTTTGAGTACAAAGGACGCCTGGTAAAGGAGTAATAGAGAGGAGACGGGCTTAACACCTGGTGACACCCGACCGTGAAAAAAAATAAACACTTAACCCATCACAATAAGTCACGAAAAATTGTTTTAATTTTATTCATTAGAGGGTAGAGAAATGAGAGATGCAGTTAGAGTTTTTCTTTATTTATTTAATTCCCACAGCTGACGTTTCGGAAGATGGTTCAAATACGGAACTGAAATGTCAGCTGTGGGAATTAAATAATTAAAGAAAAAAACTCTAGCTGCATCTCTTATTTCTTTTCTCTCTTATGAAAATATTTAATAACATCACAGTTATAAATTGCGTTTTGTTTTAATTCTAATTCAATATGAATTATGTCTATATTTATAAAAAGAAAGTGAAAAGTCTATGGCCTAAGATGCCGAAAAGACTAATAAAAAAAGTTTTCATTCTTGGGGTGACAACACAATATACCCACTGGGCCATGCTATTAAGTGGCTTTCCGCCAGTGTATATACCAATTATAGCCTATATAAATAAAAATGATTAATTTTTGGCAAATTTAAAATTTAAATATTTCATCAGATATATTTAATTATTTTAAGAGAAAGTTAATTATGAATAATTATTTGTTTATTTATATTACATAAATTATTTTTCAGCTCGTGGAACAAGTATAGCGGATTTTATTCAACCGAGCTTGGTCCAATTACAACCAAATTTGGAAGAATTTATGGAATTGGAAACTTTGCAAGGTATTAAAATATAAAATAGATAATTTATTAAAATATTAAAGATCAAAGTTAATTTTTACAATTTGAAAATAAGTTAGTTTATCCTACTAAAATAAATTTATACGGTATTTAGTTTAGTTCAGTGTTTTCCAAACTGTGAGGCGCGCCTAGTCTAAGGGTAGGAGCGAATATTACCCCAACAGCACAAAATATTGCGGCAATGTTGCAGAAACATTGCGAATCTTGGCAACATTGCAGCGGCAATATTCCAAACTAGCAATATTGCTGTTTGAGCTGCAATATTGCATCAATGTTGCCGCAATATTGTCAACATTGAGCAAGATTGCAATATTCCGTGCTGTGTGGGTAGCTATCAAGCCAAATTTTCCAAATTATTGCTAGTTTTATAAATAAAATAATAAATAAGAATAAATAAAAAAAATATTTTTATATAAATTTATATTTTTTAGCATTAAAAATTTTAGTTTTTCTATTTTTTATTTTTGTAAAATGGAGGGGGGGGGGGCGTCATACAATTAAATTTTTTTAAGACAGGCGTTGTAACATAAAGTTTGGAAACCATTGATTTAGTTTAAAATTTTATTTTTTTGAGATTTCATGAGGGAACACACACTCTCTTAAACCATGATCTTGACTCGGCAAAGAAATAGCTAATAAAATTTTTCAGCCCTTCTTTAATTGCCATACTGTATGTCTTTATGTGAAGACTTCATCTGCGCCAAGCTGCCACCCGTACCGGAGGAGCCATCTGTTCCCGTCGAGGACTTCTTCCGTTCTACGTCAACTTCGATACGTCAACAACCACGAGAATCTCCTCCAGTGTTGCCTACTGCCCCACCACCGCCAGCTACAGCCACCATCCAGCATCTTTCGCCACCGAATCAAGAACATTCATCACCACCGTCACATTCAGCCACTGCCCAAATTTCTAATCTGGAATTTGATCTTCTATCAAACACCGCAACATCTTCAGGCCCTACTGTGTCAACTACTAGTGTAGAGACAGCACTACAATACTCTTCAGACACTGATTTATATTCAACAGCGGTTCAACAACAGCAGCATGATATTAACGCTCAACAACAAGGTATTTTTACTTTATCTATATGAGGAATGGTTGAGAGGGGGCAAGCTAAAATCATATAGAGCTATATATTATATTTATTTTAAAAATATTTAATGAAAATTCTATAAATTATATTTAAAAAATCTGATGTGACTGTCGCACAGCACACAACTTTCTTATCTTCGGTAATCGAAAGTCACCCCATATCTTTCGTGTCGACATATATTTAGTTTCCGCCGATATTTTAAAATTCAAGATGTAAAATTTATAAGAAAAATATTTATATTTTGTTACCATGGCAACCATTTCTCCTTTCTTTTCTATGGAGTACACGAGTAAAGTGGGCTTCAGAAGATTTCAATGACAAAATGAGAATATACATTTTAAAGAGAATGTATTAATAAAAAATAATTGATTTTTGAATTAAAAAAAAAAAAAAATGGTTGGAGTGAATTCAGAGAAAATGGGAAAAAACTGAAAAAGGGTATCAGTAAAGTACTAGTACACTTTGGCTAATTTTATTCGGGAAACATCAAAATCTCGAATTCAAATTTTTTTGCGATTACAATACTTTCTCTATATGAGAAAGTAAAAAGAAAACTTTAGTAATTATTATTTATTTTAAATATTGAAAGAAAATAAAATGAAATTCACTGGCGTGATTTTAAGTTCAAAAAGTTGGTCTGTCTGTCTGTGAACAAAATATCTCAAGAATGAAAAGAGCTACGAGTTTAAAATTGATATTTTGAATAAAATCTGCAAAGGAGAATTGTTTACCCAGAGTGCAATTGTCTATATCTGCCTAGATGCAAACACTTACAAAAAATAACAAGGAAGTAATTGATATTTACAAAAATTTCAGAGAGGTCAAAACTTTGGAAAACACCACTTAGACAAAACTAATGATAAATACAAAAAACACGTGATAATTTAATGCGACTTAGAGTCTATCTTAAATCTAATACATCTAAAAATTTATCAAAGATAGAGGTCATGGTCAAAAAATAAAAGCTTAGTAACTTTAGCTGCTATCTCTTTTATAATCAATTCTACTTTAAATTTAAAATATTAAATTATAATTATTATCATAATTTTCCTTCTAATCAAGGTAATTATTTTAAAATATAAACTTTGATTTTCATTTAGAATTTTTTTTTTTTTTTTTTTTTTTTGCACAACAAAGTTCATATTTTGATAACAAATCTTCAAAGTGGAATGGATAGTCATTTTTTATTATCGAAATCTCACGCCACTTGCAATAGTTTCTATATATCACTCGTGCACTTTTACTTCTGACTAAATCATGATTTTATATAATAGAAAAATGACGCGATATTTTGTGAATGAGGACTACAGACTACGACCTGCATTTCTTCATGAATCCAGTCTTCTCTATTCTTTCCGGGAATGTTTAATTTTGATAAATTATATCGGTTGTGGCAAAAACATTTGACCGAGCCCTTTTTACTTCTATGACACCTGTATTATTTTGTTTTGATTTTTCTTTCCAAAATTTACGAAAAATGTCTTTTTCTTCTGTGATTATTTCAAAAATTATTCAGTTTTCGGAAAAATATCAAAGAATAAAAACTTTTTAAAATTGAGTATTTTATCATAATATAACAAAGAAATTGAAAATTTCAAAATTTCTGAAAAAACTTAAAAACTTAGGTAAAGTACTACTTCCAAATGACGTATTTACTCCAAAAGTTGATAGAAATCTACAATTTTAGTGTAAAGAGCATATACCAAATTTCATACATCTAGCTGCTTTGGTTTTTAAGCAATCGTGTTCACACACACACCCAGACGTAATTCTAAAAGAATACACGAGAAAGTCTCGGGGAAATCATTCCCCATATTTTTTTTGTAATTTTTCTCTGGTTTTGTGGTATAAAATGAATTTAATAT
>JAKCPI010006912.1:0-47095 GCA_023213315.1 Euborellia annulipes | reverse complement strand
ATTAACCGGTGTAATAATTTGAAGCCAACATAGCCCTAATTCAAATTTTATTGCGTTGCTAAACCGAAATCCATTTTCTTACTTAATCATGAAGCAAAGAGTCTTGATTCTGTCCAAGTAGGAAAGGCTTAATATCACAAAAAATCTTATTAAAAAATAATTTACTTAGCAATATTCATTACTTGATAACTCTTTTATTGATTAGCATTCCCAAACCGAAATCCGTTTTCTAAATATTAAACATACGAAGAAAGAAACCTCGGTCAAGGAGGCAGCCAAAGGGCCAAGCCCTTATTTATTTTCTCTCGGTCAAGTTCATTCCTGCGTTCTCTGGCATAGACTGATGACGCAATGACGATGACGTCGCGGCGCTTTGCATGAGCCTGTAGCAGTCGCCAGCGTCACATATAAAATATCACCCAATAAATGTCGGCAAATGTTTTTTGACATAAATTTTGGCTATTTAACGTAAAAAATCACTGCATCTCTCTCTCTCTGTTTATTCTATCAAGTATGGAATGTCATATAAATCAAATATTTAGAGTGTTTTTTTTGTCTATTTTAACAGTAAAATAAAATAAATTATGGAAGGAAAAATTAATTTTCTACCCTATTAAAACTACAAATCTAATTATCTCAGTACATTTCCAAATCAATATGTTTTACAGCATTCTATTACTAACGAGTAAGATAATTTTCATCTCTTAAAAAATATTTCTTTTTACTTTCTCTTACCCTATAGGCCTATATGAAATATATAAAAAGTATTGGCGATCATGACAAAAATTCGATGTCGAAATTTTGATGGATATACACGTTTTGAGTCCAAAAAAGTGGTCTTTTTGTGTGTCTGTCTGACTGTGAACAAAATATCTCAGGAGGTTTGAATTTTATTTTTAAGCTAGGCACCCAACTGAGGCGTGAAAATAAGCTTTTGAAAAAAATCGGCCAAAAAGTACTAGTACTTTTTCAGTTTTTTGGGATTTTCTCAAAATTGGGTTGAACGATTTTGATGAAAATCCATAAATCAACTATTTTTTTGATGCTCTTTAAAAAATATATCAGTGAAATTTTTCGTGAAAATTGTTTGAAGTATACTTTGCTCATGTGGAAGCATTCGTAGGTCAGCGCGATGTATGGTCAAGTTTGGAACTTAGGTGCTAAGGGCAACTAAATATATCTCATTACAAAAAAATCTGGTGTGAAAAGAGCAGCACCCAACTTTCTCTTACCCTTCGGCAAGAGAAAGTTATGTACTGTGCGCCAAACACACCAGATTTTTAATCATACCTCTGTGTTTTCTCGTTTATATTGATGGTTTTGGGAAATTCGAATTTTCTCTTTGTTAGTAGGGCCTTTTGTGAATGATCCTATATATTCACTATATTCTCATTAGGTGTTAAATTAGATTGTGTGTGTTTTCTACTTTTAATATTCTACATTTATAAAAATTCCTGATTTATTTATGTATTAAATAATTTATCGTATTAAAAAAATATAATTACGTATATAATAAATAGAATATATTAAAATTTAAATTTTATATTAATATATAAATAAATAAAATGATCCCCCCCCATCAAATTTATGATTCCTAATTTAAAGCAAATAAATAAATAGATTTTTGTAATTCCAATTAATTTTTTTACACACTAATAAAAAAAAAAATTCTTAATATAATTTTACAAACTCTGAATTTTAAATTTGCCACTTTGAAATTCAAAACTCAAATCAATTAATTTCCCCTCTCTTTCACTCTCATCACTACTAATATAATAAATACTAAAGCCGTAAATAAATTGATTAAATTTCCATTCATTTTTTTTTAATATTAAAACAAACATCTAAATATCCGGTTGATTTTTTTTTATCTTTATTATTAATACTTCATTAAGCATTTTATAAACTATATTTATTTTTTAATTCAGAATTAATTTAATCTTCTTCAATTTTCTAAAATTGAATTTTATTTTTAATATTATATTTAGGATTTTTCTCTCTCACATTTCCCAACTTGTTTGAATTAGTTATTTAGTCATATTATAATTCCATTGGGACTACTGAATTATCAAACCAAATTTTCATATGATATGCATTAATTATCTTCGGAAAGTTCAGAAGCTAAACAAATGTCTCCATTACAATCCACCCACGATATCTCGTTCTCTCTTGCTGTTAATTTTAACAAAACTTTTATGACAATTAAATTCTTTCACCAATATTGAATATTTTTATTTTGTTTATAATTATAGCCGCCACTATTAACGTGATCAGTCATAAAGGCTTCCCCTCCGGACTTCCTTTAGAAATGTTCGCCTCGGAATTTGAATTTGACAAGTAGAAAATGGACAGAGTAGGAAGAAAAAACGAGGAGATGAGATCAATATAATTTATTCCATTCGGTTCTAAGTTGGAAGCATCCTCAGGCTGTTAAAATCAATCAATACAAGTTAAAAATATTCCTCATTTGATGAGATGTTACACTGAAATGACGGAGGCAATATTTTATTGATTGTTCTTAAAAGACCAGGGGTGATCAATACCGAAACGTCACTTTTGATCCAAATTTTTGTTGAGATTTTAAATTTTATTCGTCCCGTTTTTAGGGCCTATAGCTTAGAGACAAGTTTAATACAGTTTTTAAAGAATTGGCCTGTTGCCCGAAAAGCTTACAATTTGGATACACGAGTAATATAACTAAATAAAGAAATACAGCTAGCTATTCTTGTCATAATATTATTATCAGGGACATCATTACAGTTTTTCTCTAGGGAGGGGGGGCAAAACAAAAAAATTATCCAATTTTCAGCCAGGAAAATATGCATTTTGTCCGTCTATTTGTAAAAATTTCAATTCCAGTGTGGTTGTGCCATCTTTAGTGCGGGGGTTCTGCAAATTTTCACACATTTCTATTCAATATATAAAAGTAGATTAACACCCGTAGCCAGTGGCGGATCCAGAGGAGTTTCTCGGGGGGGGGGGGGAGTAATCTGGTGTTATTGGTGGCACAGCACACAATTTTTTCTTATTATTGGTAATTTAAAGGTGCATTCTGAAGTTGTTTACCAGAATATATATATACAAATTAAATTTTTAAGTATTAGTTTTTAATATTTTATATTAAAAATACAATTTTTTTCAAAAAAAAAAAAAAATTAATATTTTTCTCAAATCTCGGGGGGAGGGGAAATTACCCCTTTACCCCCTCCTCCCCTGTATCCTCCCTTGCCCGTAGCTTGTACAGAAAATGATCATTTGAAATTTGTATTAAGAATTTGTAAGATAATATACAAATTATTTTTTTACTTTCTAAAAGCCTTTATCGAAATTCAAATTCCCTCCAGTTTAGTTTGGGCCGAAGAAATAACTAAACTATTTTTTTTTGTTTTAATTTCAAAATGTACTTGACCTCCTGCACGTGCTTTTTAGAAATTTTATACAAATTTCTTCTCCTAACAAGGGCGGATACAGGGGGGGGGGGGTGAAGGGGGTAATTACCCCCCCCTCCCGAGATTCGAAAAATACCTTTTTTACGCAAAAAAATTTATTTTTAATGTAAAATTTTTAAAATTAATACTTAAAAATTTGATGTGTATTTATATTCTGGCAAACAAGTATAGAATGCGCTTTTAAATTACCGAAATTAAAAAAAAATAGTGTGCTGTGCGACGAGTCACACCAGATTACCCCCCCCGAGAAACACCTCTGGATCCGCCCTTGTCTCCTAATTAATAGCTATTTATATTTTAAAATAATACCTAGAATTTATTTAAATACTTTTTAAGGATGAGTATGGAACTTATTTCTCTTGGATTTGAAAATATTTATTTATCTATCCTATTCAAATATTATTTTGTTCACAAAACCAATTAATTATAAAGATTTCTATCGTTCAATAATATTTTTTCTATTTTTTTTTTTTTTTTTTCAAAATTCTTTTGACATTTGGAAGAATCACGACTGATTGATAACCTTGTTTTTCTTTTAGTTTTTTTTTTTTGTCTATTAAAGTTGTTTTTAAATCCAGACTTACCTTAGAATCAGTTAATTTAAGATCATTTTTTTTTTTTCGAAAGATGTGATTAACAATTTTTTTTCTTAGCTGTCAATTACATTCACAAGAATCGGACTACTATTATTTGAAACTCAAAATGTAGTCTATCATTTAGAAGGGCTCTTTTGAATTTAATATCGAGAGATGCATTTATATATACATACTCGTACATCAAGCGTATATAAAAATTTAATTTTCTGAAAATTAATAAGTATTATACTGTATTATTATTGTTATTTCTCAAAGCTGGATGGCTGAGTGTTCTCCTGGCTATGTCCATTTAAGATGTTAATTTGCCCTTTGAAGGAAGGGCTGTCATGTTTTCCGGGTGACGTCACACGTCCATGACCCGTGGTGTGATTTTGGCGTGTCCCGGCCATATGGCACCCAATCTGTCAGTTCTGGGTGAGATTAGTAACGCCGAATGGGGATCCCCGGGGGAAGAGGGAATTTGTCCACAAATAAAATGATGCCACAAAAATACAAACAAAAAAATCGCCTTTGGTTCATGGATATCTCCCTCTATATCTTATTCTTGTACCCTCTTCAAAGAAAAATATTAAATATAATTTTGTAAAACCAGATGGAGTCACTTTTGAATATTTTGTTTAGAGAATGCTGGAACCTAAAAATTTAATAATACTTGGATTCAAGATCTTAATAAAATAAAATTTTTTCGTAAGAAATCATACTTTCAGTCATTTAAATTTGGTAGAAAAAAATAAGCAACTCAGCTAGTTTTATTTCATTTTATTATTAAAATTAGGGCCGAAGTTTCTGTCCCATTTGTGACCATCTTTAGGGCCAGGTCAGAAAAAAATATATATCGAGGAAGGATATAAATGCAGGCAGCCAAGAAATAAAAACGCTCTCGATTCCCTTTGAATGTCCAGACGTTTCGGGCAAAGGGAATCGAGAGCGTTTTTATTTCTTGGCTGCCTGCATTTATATCCTTCCTCAATACATTTCCAGCCATTAAACATTACTAAAAAATATATATCGTCACTAAGTTGTATTTCGCATACACAATTGTAAATCTTGAACGATTTACAATTGTGTATGCGCAATATGTTTGAACACATATTAAGGCACAAAATTTTTCATTTTCTTATACCATGGACAGGGGGCGGGGGGGGGGGGGGGTAATCTGGTGTGACTGGTTTCACAGCACACAATGTTTTCTTACTTTCGGTAATTTAAAGTTGCATTCTGTACTTGTCAACCAGAATATAAATACCAATCAAATTTTAAAGTAATAATTTTAAAAATTTTATATTAAAATAAAATTTAATTCTCAAAAAAAATATTTTTTCATATCTCCGGGGGGGGGGTAATTACCCCCTTTACCCCCCCCCTTTATCCACCCTTGCTCTGTTCATGGTAGGCCTATAAGAAATTTTGGGCATTCACATAATTGAACGATTTGCAATTGTAAAAAAAGCATTTTTCTATTAATGATAAAAAATATTTTACTGTTTTTTAAAATCGAGAGCTTTCAACCGGTATTTATTTATCGCTTTCATCACAAACAAACTGATATTGAAGGGGAAAGATAAATTTATAAATTTCTCTTTAGATGCTGAACAATAGAACACAGTTTTCAATTACCTAAGAAAAGAGAAAGTTGTGTGCCCTTGCGACCAGTCACGCCAGATTTTTAAGCATCTAAAGAAAAATTTATAAATTTATCTTTCCCCTTCAACAATGTTTGTTTGTGATGAAGGCCAGAATACCTGTCGAAAGCTGTCGATTTTGTAAAATATTATCATTAATAGAAAAATGCTTTTAGTCTTATTTTCTAATAAATCATACAATTTCTTAATTTGTTAATATTTGGCGCTCTCGTCATGTTATTGATTTACCTTGTTAGGAAACAGTAAAATTCTTGATTAATAACTAAAAAAATAAAAAAACAGATTAATTCATAAAAGATTAATAACATACATCTTTAACAACATTAAAAATATAAGATAATTGATGACATACGCATTATTTATTTATTTTTCAAATTAAAAAAAAAAAAAGAAATTGTAATGGATATTTAAAAGCCCCTGTCGTTGTTTAATCAAAAAGTTGAACATATGTCGAAAGGCGGTCCATTATTTATCCCTCCCTCATTTCTACTCTACTTGGAGCCTTATGACTCGTAGGTAAAAAAAAAAAAGTTGAGCGGCGATACTGACGCCATAAATCTGCAACAGGCACTAGCTTTCAAAAAAAAGCAAGAAAAAATATGGTGTAACATTTACATGACCATCACCCACGGCATTGACTGCGGTTTTATATACCAAAGCCCCTGCAGGCCTAATCTCCGGCAGTTTAGGGCTATTAATGACTGTTGAGTTGCATGCATTCCATGACATGCCTCCTGAAACCGGCTACTCACGATATATAGGCCTATATCGCATATATTTATAAAAAAAAATCTCTCTCAGCTTTAATATTTTAATTTGTGATTAGTTAAAATATATCATTAAAAAGAATTGCTTAATAAACCAATAATACAATTAATATTTTATCATTTGACTAGTCAAAAAAATTTTATTTTTCTAAAAAATATATAATTATAATAGTAGCAATATTATTTAAAATTTTTGACTAATGTATATAGGCCTACAATAAATGAACTCGCCAAAAAACCCAGCTAATGGCATTGTTGAAGTTTTTAGTCTCTTTCATTTTTACTTTCTCTTGCCTATATATGTAATAATATATATATAGAGAGAAAGTATTGGATTCATGTCAAAAATTCGATGTCGAGATTTTGATGGATATATACGTTTTGAGGATCCAAAAAAAATGGTTTTCGCAACATGGCCTGTCTCTGTGTGTGTGCTCTAAAGCAACTTTTAACAGAGACGTCAACATGTTGCTTTTAAAATCATTACCTTACTTAGACACCATTTTTATGCATTAAATACGGCGTTAAAATATTAAACGCACCCCCTGAACATGACATTAATTTTTAACACTATTGACTACATGTTAACGTTACCAATTTGAGGCAAAGAGGCTTTAAAATGAATTAATGCTGATTTCAGATGTTAAAAGTTAACGTTTTCCTTAGAGAATAGACATGAAAGAAAGCCTAACAAAATTTCATTTACAATTACCATTTCCATGCATTTTAGTTTAAAAAATCTGGTGTGACTGGCGCACAGCACACAACTTTCTCTTACCTTCGGTAATCGAAAGTTGTGTACTGTGCTTGTCACACCAGATTTTTTGTGTCGACAGGTATTTAGTTCCCGGCAGTAGGGAATATTTGAATTCAGATGTAAAATTTATAAGTATGGCAAAATATTTATATTTTGTTACCATGGCAACCATTTCTCCTATCCTTCCCTATGAAGCACAAGAGTAAAGTGTGCTTCAAACAATTTTGAGGGCAAAACGAGAATATACATTTGAAAGAGCATCTAAAAAATAATTGATTTTTGAATTTTAATCAAAATCGTTAGAGCGAATTTTGAGAAAATCGAAAAAAACTGAAAAAGTACATCAGTAAAGTACTAGTACTCTTTGGCCGATTTTGATTAAAAGCTTATTTTTCCGGTCCCGGGGGTGTTTAACTTAAATATAAAATTTCAGCCTCATAGCTCAATTCCTTCATGCTTAAAATTTGACACACACCCACACACCCACAGACAGACCATGTCGCGAAAACCACTTTTTTGGATTCAGGGGACCTCAAAACGTGAAGATCCATCAAAATCTCGACATCGAATTTTTGACATGAATCCAATACTTTCTCTATATATATATATATTACATATATACATAGGTAAGAGAAAGTAAAAAAAATTATGTCCCTACCTTTCAATGACAGTTGTCAGTACGTTGTGTGTCTTACTTTAATCCATTGCATTTGCAACTCCCCATATGTAAATCCAAGCTAACGTTGACATTGAATATAGATGAATTGGATTCTACTTGCCTTGTATATGACGTCATCTCAATTGAAAAGGGTGAATAAAGCACTAAGTGTGAGTATAAAACAGCCCTTAAAATACATATAGTGCCATGAGTGAGTTTAAGGTATGAGTTTCAAAAAAGAACCTTCTCAATCTTTAGGGACGTTTATAATTATTTTTTTATTATAGATTCTTGGTATACATTTTTTTTTACTTTCTCTTACCTATGTATATTCTATTCTTTATATATATAATTCTTCTGTACGTGTGTATGTGACTGAACTCCTCCTAAACGATTGAACCGATTTTAATGAAATTTTTTGTGTATGTTTGTGAGAATCCCGGACAGGTTTTGTTTCACAAATAACAATAAGTTAATGAGCAATTAACCGTTAAAATAAGAAAAAAATAAAAATTAAGAGAAATAGTTGCCATGGTAACAAAATATAAATATTTACCCATGTTTACGATTTTTTTTTTTATTTACATTTTGAATTCTAAAATTATTATTATCGGCGTAAATTTTTTGTCTGAGTACCGGGAGAGTCCCGGAAAGGATATGATTCACAAAAAATCTTAAGTTCATGAATAATTAACCTTTAAAATAATCTCTATATATAAAAATGAAAAGGAAAAATGTATGTACCGGTATGTATATATGTATATGTTTTATAGAAATCCACAATTTTCAATGAAGGCGAGCAAGGGGGGTCCAGGGGGCGCAGCCCCCTGCTAGGCGTAAGCCCCGCCGAAGGCGGGGCTTTGCGTCTAGTATGTAATATATATATAGAGAGAAAGTATTGGATTCATGTCAAAAATTCGATGTCGAGATTTTGATGGATCTTCACGTTTTGAGGTCCCCTGAATCCAAAAAAGTGGTTTTCGCGACATGGTCTGTCTGTCTGTGTGTCTGTGTGTCTGTGTGTGTGTCTGTGAACAAAATATCTCAAGAACGAAAAGAGCTAGGAGGTTGAAATTTTATATTTAAGTTAGGCACCTCCATGGGACGTGACACGAAGCTTTTGAACAAAATCGACCTAAGAGTACTAGTACTTTACTGATGCAATTTTTCAGTTTTTTTCGATTTTCTCTAAATTTGCTCCAACGATTTTTTTTAAAATTCAAAAATCAATTATTTTTTAGATTCTCTATAAAATGTATATTCTCATTTTGTGATTGAAATCTTCTGAAGACCACTTTACTCTTGTACTCCATAGAAAAGATAGGAGAAATGGTTGCCATGGTATCAAAATATAAATATTTTCCCATACTTATAAATTTTACATCTTGAATTCAATTGTACCCTACTGTCGGAAACTAAATACATGTCGACACAAAAAATCTGGTGTGACAAGCACAGTACACAACTTTCGATTACCGAAGGTAAGAGAAAGTTGTGTGCTGTGCGCCAGTCACACCAGATTTTTATCAAATAAATACGTATGTATGTCTTTTAGATTAAAGAAACCATAGAAGTTTTTAACTAGTTATATATCTAAGACCATGACGACTACGTGTCGGTCGTAATTCACATGTGACATAGACAGAGGCTTCAACTTTAAAAACTCCACGAGAATAAAAAAAGTATAGTGGTGGGAGATGGGGTGTGGGTTGAGGGGGGGGGGTGGTTTCGGTTGTAGCGGGGTGGCACGCGCGGTGCGCATTGCCTACGCACGTCACGTACCGCCCCACCACCCCCTTAGGCCAGCCTAAAAGGGGGAGGGGGGTGGCTTTGCTGCGAAACCCCCCTTTCCCCACACACACACCCACTCACCCTCTAGAAACAGGAAATTTATCGACTTGATTTTATATATATTTTCTGTACACCCCTCAAAAAAAAAGCAGAGAAAAATTGGAAACGCATTGGAAATGTACGTGCTTTAGTTTAGTTTTAGGTCTATCTCTCTTTTTTTTGGTACAAAGAGAGAGAGAGAGAGAAGGAGAGTACTCAATGTCACAACAATAATAGTAATAGCAAAGAACAGAGAGGGAGATTAGATATTATATATTACCACTATCTGGGGTTTTAGACAGCCACTAACTTTAGATTTGCCTTAGTAGAGTATTAGACGCTATGAATAACAACCATAAATATCTCATATCATATGTAAAATATTTCATTCGAATTGTGAAAACCTTTAAATTTTCACAAGATCGCTCGCTATAAATTTCCCTGATCAACTAAAATAATTTCATAATAAAATTTTAGCAATTTATTTATACTTCTCATTAATTAATTTATTTTGATAATTATTTATGAAAATTTAAAAATTAATTTTTGCTCTTGACCTATGGCTCAGACGTAGATGTAGAGGTAGAGCATTAGCTTCTGGTACCAAAGGTCAACGGTTCGAAGCTCGTCCCAGGCGAAGAATTTATTTCAATTGAATTAGATTTAAATTAATAGAAATAAATAAGGACGGGGTCTAACTGGCCTCAGATGCCGAAAAAGACCTTAAACAAATTAAAAAATAAATATTAAATTTAAAAAATAGAACGTGGCTGTAGTTGATATGTTTAATAAGAAAGAGGATGCAGCCAAATAATTGAGCCTCTATTTATTACTAAATAGAGACTCAATTATTTGGCCGCATCCTCTTTCCTATTAAAAATATTAAATTTGAAAAAATAGGTTATAAGTTTCAAAGATTTATTAAAAATAAGTTTTGAAACTTATAACTTAGTGTTTTTAATTTAAATTTTAAGAGCCTATATGTTACAGGCCAAACTGTTTTTTTTTTTTTAGTACAAACTAGTTTGTCCTTAAAAACAGTTTGGCCTGGCATACTCTTTAGAAGCCGAGAATTCCTTAAAGAATTGTATTTTTATCTAAGAAGTGCAATAAACTAGGTCGAGACCCTGCAAGTTTTTTTTAGGATAAACTAGTTTGTCCTAAAAAACAGTTTTACCTGTAGCATATACATAGTGCTCACTAGAGCATACGGATGTTAGTATAAATTTAATTGATAGTTATACTGAGGCGTAAATAAAGAAACCTTCTGTTGTACTAACACATAGTACTACATAAATTTGTTTCATTTAGTTTTGTACTAAAGAAAAGCACTTTTTGGAATGCAAATTTGTACCCTTGCATTGAATTAAATAATAGGTCCGCTTGCTTGCTTTACTTCCTTACTTAGGGGAAAAAAGTATTTCAAGACAACCCCCTTAAAGAGTTAATATAGGCTACGGGGTCATATAGGCCTACTTATTTTTTTTTTAAAGCCATTTGTTCGATATTTTCTAATCTGACTATAAAATTCTTATTCGAGAATACAATTTTAATTTTCTCTTTAAAAACAAATTGTTCACATGAATAAAAGGGTAAGATAGCACTGTTATGCTATATATTATATTTAACAAAAAAAAAAAAAAAAAGAGGATATAATCTTGATTCTGACAAATATTTTTCCTAAAAAAATAAATAAATAACTTCATCCATATATCACGCGATCATTCAAATAAATTTTTATTTTATTAACCTATATTTACAAAAATACATATATATTTTCTGAAAAGGAAAAATACACTCGACGGGTATAATATCGTAATTGACAAAAATGAGAGATTTTAGTAAAACTTTCTTGATCTCAACTGAATTAATTGAAAATTAGTCTGTTATTCATTAAAGATATTCTTTTAGGGGTAGCGATATTTTGTCTATCATCTTTGAAGTAACTCCTGCTAACTTATAAACAATTCACACTTGTTTACAAAATTTACATGATATTAGTTTTGTTTTATTAGAATTCATAAAAATGTACAACTGTATTATTATTTTCCCAACCGACAGGAAGTAATATGTTGGCCACATTAGCCGTTTTTTTTTTCCTTATTAAATATTCCGAAAATTAATTCGCATAATTAAAATCGTTTCCTGTGTTTGTGAATTATGTTATAATATCTATTTATAACAATTTCTTTATTATTCTATATTATAATAATAAAATAAAGTTATAAATAGAAATAAAATCAAAATAATAATTTAATTTGTAATATAAAACTTAAAAGCATCCATGTAATGAGAATAAATGCATAGCTAACTAAAATAGCTTTAGGCTATCAATAATTATAGAAAATTAACATAATATAACATTAGAAAAAAATGGCTCGGCTTGAGAATTTCATTTAAATCAAATTTATTCAGTGAATTAGATAGATGATGATATTGTAAAGGAAAATATGTGAAGTAGCCTTAAAAAAAGTGATTTGTTTTTAATTAACAGAAAAATTATTAAAAAGTGAAATTAGTTAAAGGTAATTTGAATTCAAATTTGGCTTGTGAAAAAAAAAATTGTTTAAACTTTATGAACTCTCACTGAGAAGGTTTTGGGAATTCACCCTAAAATAATACCAAGAAATTTCGATTTAGATCCTATTTTTGATTAAGATAAAATATTCAGTAGTTTAAACCCGATACTATTTTTAAAATTTTACCTCTCTCTGTAGATAAAAAAAAATGCAGAATTATAGATCTAAATTTATTTTCATTGTAATTTTTATTTGTTGGTCATACAGTTAATTTCAAGACATATCTACAATGATTATCCAGTATAATACTTGGCGGAATTGTTTTATGCAAGAACAATAATTGTCATAACAAAAACCTAATAAAAAGAAATTGTTGAGAATTTTTTCCTGTAATTAATTCAACTATTATTTGGGGAAAAAAGTAATTATTTTATATAGCAGTCATTTTTTTTTTAATATTTTGATTTAACCGATGTTTCTTTCACCATATTTCACCACCATACTTCAGAATATGGGGTCCCCATCCTCATCTTGACTGATTGGATTATTTATTTATTACACGTTTTAGGGAGTCATGACAATATTCGTATCCTATACTCTGGTCATTTGGAATAGAGGGAGCTCAAATGCCGTTTTGAAATACTGCCACTGATATTGAAAAAGATATCTCGTTATTTTACACAAAAACTTTTTCACATTTACAAATAAACTTAAAACATGATTACAATACTATATATAAACTTAAAAAAAAAAAAATATTTTATCTCTCTCCACAAGTAGGCCTATCCAGAATAACTTCTAAATGTTATTTGAATTTATTCCCTTCACGTCCTAACATTATCTTTATCAGAGAAGTAGTACCAATGAAATTTTAGTTCATTTAGAGTTATGGGCAACATCATCCCTAAATATCTCTAAAAGAACCGACAATCTCATTTCTACCAAAAAAAATAAATGCCCATTGAATAATCACAAATGACCAAAGAATCAGATTCACAATTTGGAAGGTTTTTATTTTAGATATGATAATTGATTTCGAAAGTCTCTTTGATCCTTTTGGCAGGCAAGTTAATTTGTTTCTTCTGCCTAACTCCTGTACATTTATTGCTTGCTAAATAATCCTATATCTATTCCTATCTGGTTCATTCCATTTAACTTAATTTATGCCAAAGAGAATATCCTGGGGTGAGAAAGCGGTGTATAATCTTCTTCTTAATACTAACACTTCCAAAGGACGGCGAACAGGGACTGAAACACTAAACAAATGAAATTTTGTTTAAATTTGATTTTCATATAACTGCTCACGCTACTTTGAAACAAAAAGATACTAAAAATTTGAATCCCATAGCTTACTACATATTTTTAAAAAGTTTTATCTATTCTCTTTAAAGCTTTCCATTTATAAGTGATTCTTGTATAGACTTCAAGCCAATATTTTTAGACGTAGTCTTTCCGTGAATTTTTTATCACTTACATTCTTTTATTTTGATTAATGTTATTTTTTTTAGATTTTTTTTTTAACTCTACTCCTCTTTGATATAAGGGTGACCTTGATTTTTTCCTCATATTTGGAATGTAAACAACAACATTCATTCAAGGTTTTAAAATTTATTTTCCGGCTTAGCTTCCATCTATCCAATGACATAGGAAGGTTTAAGCTTCGATATTTGAATTTTTTTGATAAATTAATAAGAGTATGAAATATATTCATGGTGCGGTTTGGTTTTTCGGGTTCTCCCAACTGATGAGGGTTCGATAGGCCCTAAAAAGCCAATCAAAAAGCCCGGCTGGGGCTGTTCAGGGGGGAGTGGGGTGGGTGGGATTCGATATATTTCAACCACCCCCAACCCTGACTGATCCCTAAAATAGAACGTAGGGCTGCAATAGAGGGATTTTTTTTTAATCAAAATTAAAGATTTGAAACGGTCTGCAATAAAAATGTATGACACGGGTTTTGAGTTTAAGGGCGAGTTGAGCTGAGTTGAGTTCGAGGGGGGCCGGCACCCTTAGATTCATTTCTTCTTGCACTTTTTAATTAATTGCGCCCCGCTGCATCTGCCCTTAGAGCAGTGCACTGGACCGGAGAAGACAACCATCTATGTAATGGCTTATTAGGCGTGCATTTTAATTTTGACAATAGAGAGGGAAGAAATCTCCCGAGTCAGATTGTTTAAAAGTGTGTAAGATAAGGCAGTCATCTAAAAAAGAAAATACCCCTAAGACGTTTTATGTTTGCTTCTGATTTTCGTCTTAAATTCGATTTTCGATTGAAAGAGAAGAAAAGGAAAGAGATATAAGAAAACATTTCTATACTCCAAATTGTTGTAAATAAATTCTAATTATTTCATAATATATTTTAATATATCTGATAGATATCATTTTTAATTACTTTTTTTTCTGAGAATTATTTGTATCCCTTCTTTAGTAGCCTAGAACTTTTTTTTAGGTTAATGTACAATTTCTTTGAAAAGAAGGGTAGATGGATGGGTGGGTAGTAGGGCGAATTATACTATATATAAATATAGAAAACACGACAATTGTGATTTATTATATCGGATTATGTCGTTTAAAACTTATATATTTGTCTGGGAAAAATATTTCTTGTAAATAAAATTGATTTATGTTACTATTTTAAAGCCAGCCTTAAATAATAACTCATCTTCATATAACAGAGAGAGAAAGAGAGGCGTAAACCTTTTACTATGTGTATAGTTAATACTTTAATTTTTCATCTCTATTACATTATAAATTGCTCATTTGTCACTTGAATATATTAATTAAACAATAAATTATATTTGTTCAATTAGATACTTTTTCTAAGAAATAATGTGAATTAAGCTTCGGTATGTAACACTTTTACACCCCCTTGTGACTTGCTGATTTGGGAAACTTTGGTAAAGGCGCCACGGTTCAAATTGTGGCGGTGAATATTTAAAAAATACATTATGTTCAACTTGATAATTAAACGCAGCGCCTCTCAAAGAATTGTAGTACCGAGGGTTTTCTGATTTATAATTACTTTAATAATATATAGACCTACATCTTCTTGTTTAATGATGGCAACATCTTTATGTAATAAAATATATGGTTATTATTATGGGAATTTTTAATTAATTTGTTATTAATTATTTATTAAAAATATAAATACTCTACAACGTTTCGACTGCTTATTCTGCCGTCGCGTCGTTTTTAAGCAGTGGCGTCATTTGGGGGCATAGGGGGCATTTGCCCCCCCCCCAAGGGCTCTGATTTTTATAAAATTTTATATTATTCTAAATAAAATATTCCAAAATACATCTATGAGTATACAAATTGTACAAAATTAAACAATTAATTAAATTTAAAATGTTTTGGCCAAATTTGAGTACCCGTTTGTAAGTAAATTTTAAGAAAAAAAATGTTTGCCCCCCCTAAGAAAAAGTTGAAATGACGCCACTGTTTTTAAGTACTGTGCACTCCGGCTCAAGTGAATAGTTCACTTGAATCGGAGCAAATGCACAATTGAATAGTTCACTTGAGTCAGAGTAAGAGCACAGTACTTGAAAACGACTGCAGAATAAGCAATTAAAAATTAATATCTGCATTTGTCATCTTTAATCTCCAAATACTACAGTATATGTAATAGGCCTACATAACAGCTAGAATTTGTATGTATGAAGTTTTATGTTATAATTTTTTCGTCACTTTATATAAACATTTTCTTGATAATAATTCAAATATAATAAATTTTTTGAAACTTCTCGTCATCCTATTCGATTGCAAAATTTGTCTTTATTTGTTTCAATAATAAACCAAAACAAGCGAATTTTTCCAGACAAATTCTTTTTAAACTGAATAATATATTTCTTTTTTCAAATGATGTTTGAGGATTATTTTAATGAATAACATAATTGTTTCAAATAATTCGTTGTAATAGCATTGGCAGAAGGCCAGCCTCGTTAGCGCTAAAAGACCTTAACCCTCTTCCTTCTCTTTCTATGTCTCAAACTGATCTCTGTTCTTAATCCACTTCGAAAAAGAGAAAGAGAGAGAGAGATAGAGTTCTAATTAAATGGCAATTTTTCGGTTCGAGGATGCCCAAGAGTTGTTTTAAAATGGAATTAGCGGCTTGAGTGGAGAGAGAAAGAAGGGTGGGTGGGTTCCAAAAAGGGATGCATTTAATCCATAACGTAAACAGATTATGGTTTGGATAAAAATATTATTTCAACTCAAGGGTTTTCTTTTCTTTTTTATTTCAAAGTCGTCAGTAGAGGGGTGTGGGTGGTTTTTTTCAGCAGCAGCAAGAGCACCCCTCAAGGGGGCGAGGGTCAATTTAGCAATTCTTGATCACGTGTGCTCCCGCAGGAAATACAATGGGATTTAAAAGAACACCCTTCGGTTGGTTCAAAAGGGGGATGAATTTCGTAGGGTAGTAGGAGGTGTGGACTGCATCTGCGCAAACATCTCCCCACTCCATCTTCTCTTTCTCTATTTTTTTTTTTTTTTTGTGTATCTGGTTGCATCTTCTCCTCATTAACGACGAAAAAGTGGTTATTAATTAACGGCGCTTATCAGCCTACTCCGTTTTTTTTCTTAGTCTGCACTCTTGCTACTGCTTCTGCTGCAGCCCAATTAAACTGGATCGAGGATAATCGATGAAATAGTTCGTTACCATCATCATTTAGAGAGAGAGAGAGAGATCCCGAAAAAAATGAGCTTACTCCCTGCTGTGCTGTTTGCTCTAGATTTAGAGGAGGTGTGATAAATACAACAGTTCTCTTATCACCTTTAAAGAATTTATTTAACCAAAAAGTATTAATCATAGTATTAGAAAGAGTTTCCCCCACTCTGTCAGACTACAAATTAGTGTTGATGAGTTCTAATTAAAATAAATAAATAACACTAACATAAATTTTTTAAATTAATCATGAGCAATTTTTGCTTTCCCAAGTAAAAATGATTAAAAATGATTGAGGGATCCACACCCCCGCAGCAGGTCTGAATAGTGAAACTTTAGGGACACACAGGGACACACACGCCTGCACCAGGAACACACATTTTTCTTCTGGATCTACTGTGGGTGTTCCTGGTGCGGGCGTGTGTATCCCTGTGTCTCCCTGTTGTGGGCGTTTACATCCCTGTGTGTCCCTAAAGGTTCACTATGTAGAACTGCTGCGGGCGTGTGGATCCCTCAATCATTTTTAATCATTTTTACTCGGGTTCTCTTACCCTATATATGAAATATATAGAGAGAAAGTATTGCGATCATGTAAAAAATTCGATGTCGAGATTTTGATGTATATACACGTTTTGAGGTCCCCTGAATCCAAAAAAGTGGGTCCCTCAAATTGGTCTGTCTGTGAACAAAATAACAAAATATCTCAGGAACGAAAAGAGCTAGGAGGTTGAAATTTTATATTTGAGTTAGTCATTCCCCCAAGAGGTTAAAATAAACTTTTGTACAAATTCGGCTAAAAAGTACTAGTACTTTACTGATGTTATTTTTCCATTTTTTTTTTTTTTAATTTTCTTAATATTCGCTCCAACGATTTTAATTAAAATTCATAAATCAACTATTTTTCAGATTCTCTTTAAAAAGTATATCAGGGAAATTTTGCGTTAAAATTGTTTGAAGTACCTTTTACTGATGTGGAAGCATTCGTAGTTTTGCGACATCTATGAATCGCGTGGTCATGTTTGGAACTTAGGTGCTAAGGGCAATTAAATATATCTCGTCACAAAAAATCTGGTGCGACTAGTCATACCAGATTATTAAACATAATTATTTCACACATGTTCTAATTTTCCCACCTCTCAACGTTTCAAATAATTAAAAAAAAAAATGTTTCTAAGCCCCCTTCGTTCCTCGACTCCTTAGTCACCCCTGATTTGTAACTTTTGAGATTTTTTTTATTTACACTAATTTATATAACATATTGAACCTTCTTCTCCCCTGGTAATAAATTCTGAAGTTCCCTTTGTTAAATATTTCTAATTTGAATTTGAACTATAATGCTAGATACACTTTAAGGAGGATCCGGGGCAATTTAATTTAAATATATTTTATCGCTTTGGTCGGGAAGTGAACCACTCATCATTAGAACGTGAAGCAAGACTTGTAACTCTCCTAAGGGAATGAGTACAGCTTTAAAGTGAATAAACAAATTAATCAGAATCGCGCCTGGTGAATTAGATGACCTGCACAACCAAAAACGACATTTCTCTACTCTATGCCTTTTTACAACGCTTTTATTAACTTGCTTTCCTGTTTTTCCGACAAATTTGCAAATCCAAATTTCGACCACTTCTACTTAAGCTAGAGCTTTGAAATTTTATACACGTATGTAACTCCCGTGACAATGCAATATTTGATGTGTCTCATCTTTGTAGGTGAATTAATTACAAAATGGCGGCCGATCAAAAAAAGTGGGGGTAAAATATTATAATCAAAATTTCTCCTATTTATAATTAAGTTAGAGTTTTGTGCATTGGCAGAGGTGTTAAATAGATTTTACTCTAAAAAATGTGCTATTCAAAATTATTAAAAATTCAAAAAATTCAAAATGGCGGCCAATTAATCACATTTCCATTGTTCTGTCCGACAAAGTTAGCGATTGAAATTACGACTAGTTCTACTTAACCTAGAGCTTTGAAATTTTATACACATATGTAACTCCCGTGACAATGCAATATTTGATATGTCTCATCTTTGTAGGTGAATTAATTAGAAAATGGCGGCCGATTAAAAAAAGTGGGGGTAAAACTTTATAATCAAAATTTCTCCTATTTATAATTAATTTAGAGTTTTGAGCATTGACAGAGGTGTTAAATAGACTTTACTCTACAAAATGTGCTATTCAAAATAATTAAAAATTAATTAAATTCAGATTAGCGGCCAATTAATCAATTTCCATTGTTTGGGCCGACAAAGTTGCGGATTGAAATTACGACCAATTCTACTTAACCTAGAGCTTTGAAATTTTATTCACGTATGTAACTCCCGTGACAATGCAATATTTGATATGTCTCATCTTTGTAGGTGAATTAATTACAAAATGGCGGCCGATCAAAAAAAGTGGGGGAAGTTTTATAATCAAAATTTCTCCTATTTATAATTAATTTAGAGTTTCGAGCATTAGCAGAGGTGTTAAATAGACTTTACTCTACAAAATGTGGTATTCAAAATAATTAAAAATTAATTAAATTGAGATTAGCGGCCAATTAATCACATTTCCATTGTTCGGTCCGACAAAGTTAGCGATTGAAATTACGACCAGTTCTAGTTAATTTAGAGCTTTGAAATTTTATACCCATATGTAACTCCCGTGACAATGCAATATTTGATATGTCTAATCTTTGTAGGTGAATTAATTACAAAATGGCGGCCGATCAAAAAAAGTGGGGGGAAGTTTTATAATCAAAATTTCTCCTATTTATAATTAATTTAGAATTTTGAGCATTAGCAGAGGTGTTAAATAGACTTTACTCTAAAAAATTTGCTATTCAAAATAATTAAAAATTAATTAAATTGAGATTAGCGGCCAATTAATCACATTTCCATTGTTCGGTCCGACAAAGTTAGCGATTGAAATTACGACCAGTTCTACTTAACCTAGAGCTTTGAAATTTTATACCCATATGTAACTCCCGTGACAATGCAATATTTGATATGTCTCATCTTTGTAAGTGAATTAATTACAAAATGGCGGCCGATCAAAAAAAGTGGGGGGGAAGTTTTATAATCAAAATTTCTCCTATTTATAATTAATTTAGAGTTTCGAGCATTAGCAGAGGTGTTAAATAGCCTTTACTCTACAAAATGTCCCGACTAGAAATTTTAATGTGAGACCTATTGGGGCCTCATTGGGTTGCCCATTAGGGACGTACATTGGGATGTCACGCAAAAACCAATCTGGCCCTAATTGGGCAATCCCACTTGGGCCCCGATGAGGAAGTCCCAAAGAGGTCCCAAAGAGGCACCCCATCCCCTAGCCTCATAGGGAAATCCCTATGTGGCCCCATAAAGATCCCTCAGGGATGTCACGCAAAAGCCAATCTGGCCCTGATTGGGCAATCCCACTTGTGCCCCGATGAGGAAATCCCAAAGAGGTCCCAAAGAGGCATCCCAACCCCTAGCCTCATAGGGAAATCCCTATGTGGCCCCATAAAGATCCCTCAGGGATGTCACGCAAAGGCCAATCTGGCCCTAATTGGGCAATCCCACTTGTGCCCCGATGAGGAAGTCCCAAAGAGGTCCCAAAGAGGCATCCCAACCCCTAGCCTCATAGGGAAATCCATAAGTGGCCCGTCCTTCAGTTGTCATTTTTATAAAGTTGATCCTTAAATAAATAAAAATAAATAAATACATTGCCTGAAAATGATTTAGCATATGATGATTAGGAAATTCAAGATGAAGAAAGTGAATTAATTTCTATTTCGCTTCAATTAAATTCTTAATAAAAGGAAAATCAAATAATTCTATAAATCAAATAATATTTGTTTTGATATCAATTTTCTTTAATTTGAGAATAAGATTACATATCTTTAAAATTTTTTTAAAAATTCCATTTTCTCTTTGTGTCGATTTCAATATTTCTTGAGATTCGTTACTAAAATTGTTTAAAAAGATATGGATGTAAAAATAAGTTTATATCTCTAAAATAAATCACATTAATTTTTTTTACCTTGGCTATATATCTATAGTATTACCATCAGCTATCACATGTGGGAAAATATTTTTCCTTTCGCAAAAAATTTCTTTTAGTTCTCTGGAAATGTGAAAAATAAATAAATTAATTTTATAAATTTATAATCTTTTTTTAATTTATCTATTTACCTTTCAAAAGGACATTTAATAAATAAAGTTGATATTATGTTCCTTGTATTCATTTATCAAAATTAAAGAGGCTTCTTCAGGCCAATGCGTTCTTACGTCTAAAATTTCTAATGAATATAATTGAAAGAATTAAATAGATTAAAAGATTACATAAATAAAAAAAAAATTAAAATTAAAATAGCAGCAAACGATCACAAGCTTTTTTTTCGATATTAATTATGTTTCCAAGGAGATTGAGAGAAAATGGCGACAGTTTGAAAGGTGGTCATCTACTAAAGCTTTGGCGCTGTGATCGCCCTGCACAATTCCATTGGGTCGGAGGCATGACGAATAGGGAATTCCCTATAAGGGCCCAATTATAACCCAATCGGGAAATTCTCAGGAAAAATAAAATAACTTATAATCACTTTCGCGCAATTGGGTTCTGGGTAGAAAAATATGCAGAAAAGTTCAAGCTTGAAACGAACAGAAAGGGCAAAATGTGTAAATTATACTGCAATGACAAGCGAAACGAACAAACCTAATTTCTAATTTTTAAATATTAAGTGATGCGTTATATGTAAGAAATGACATCTATTGAGCCTCGCGACTCCAATCCTCATCATCTACGCATGCGCGAACACTGGATTTTATTTATTCCAAATAAGATACTACAGCAAATATTTTGTATAAGTTTTTATTTTAATGTTGGGATTTCCCATTTAGGTCCCACACAGAACCCAATTGGGAGAAACTGACTATAAGTTATTTTATTTGTCGTGGGAATTTCCCGATTGGGTTCTAATTGGGCCCTTATAGGGATTTCCCTATTGGGCATGCCTCCTTGGGACCCCATGAGGTCCAGATGTATACGCTGGGTGATTCCAAAGTAATTTCTAGACGTGAAATTTTTATTTTTATATTGGGATTTCCCGTTTAGGTCCCACACAGAACCCAATTGGGAGAAACTGACTATAAGTTATTATATTTTTCCTGGGGATTTCCCGATTGGGTTCTAATTGGGCCCTTATAGGGATTTCCCTATTGGGCTTGCCTCCTTGGGACCCCATGAGGTCCAGATGTATACGCTGGGTGATTCCAAAGTAATTTCTAGACGTGAAATTTTTATTTTTATATTGGGATTTCCCGTTTAGGTCCCACACAGAACCCAATTGGGAGAAACTGACTATAAGTTATTTTATTTTTCCTGGGGATTTCCCGATTGGGTTCTAATTGGGCCCTTATAGGGATTTCCCTATTGGGCATGCCTCCTTGGGACCCTATGAGGTCCAGATGTATACTCTGGGCGTTCCCAAAGCAATTTCTAGTCGGGGTGCTATTCAAAATAATTAAAAATTAATTAAATTGAGATTAGCGGCCAATTAATCACATTTCCATTGTTCGGTCCGACAAAGTTAGCGATTGAAATTACGACCAGTTCTATTAACCTAATCCATTGTTCTCCGACAAAGTTAGCGATTGAAATTACGACCAGTTCTACTTAACCTAGAGCTTTGAAATTTTATACTCATATGTAACTCCCGTGACAATGCAATATTTGATATGTCTAATCTTTGTAGGTGAATTAATTACAAAATGGCGGCCGATCAAAAAAAGTGGGGGGGAAGTTTTATAATCAAAATTTCTCCTATTTATAATTAATTTAGAATTTTGAGCATTAGCAGAGGTGTTAAATAGACTTTACTCTAAAAAATTTGCTATTCAAAATAATTAAAAATTAATTAAATTGAGATTAGCGGCCAATTAATCACATTTCCATTGTTCGGTCCGACAAAGTTAGCGATTGAAATTACGACCAGTTCTACATAATCTAGAGCTTTGAAATTTTATACACGTATGTAACTCCCGTGACAATGCAATATTTGATGTGTCTCATCTTTGTAGGTCAATTAATTTCCAAATGGCGGCCGATCAAAAAAAGTGGGGGTAAAATTTTATAATCAAAATTTCTCCTATTTATAATTAATTTAGAGTTTTGAGCATTAGCAGAGGTGTTCAATAGACTTTACTCTACAAAATGTGCTATTCAAAATTATTAAAAATTCAAAAAATTCAAAATGGCGGCCAATTAATCAATTTCCATTGTTTGGTCCGACAAAGTTAGCGATCGAAATTACGACCAGTTCTAGTTAATCTAGAACTTTGAAATTTTATACACATATGTAACTCCCGTGACAATGCAATATTTGATGTGTCTCATCTTTGTAGGTCAATTAATTTCGGCCTATCACAAAAAAGAGGGGGTGAAATTTATAATCAAAAATTTCTCTTCTTTTAAAATACAAATTGTCTTATTGTATCGTGTATATGTATATAACTCATACGTATTAATATTTTATTACAAAAACTAAAAAGAGTTAAATAAAATAATATAAAAAAAAAATTTAAAAACAACGCTTTTATAAATGTACTAAAAAGAGAAAAATAATTATGTATAATTTCTTTAAATTTATATTAAAAATTAATATATGTTACTAATACTAAAAGCGTTGGGCGCGCAAATTAACAATCTCTTGCAATTTGCATTGCAGAGGATCAACTAACCTTAATTCACCGATACTTGAATCAAAAAATAAAAATAAAATAAAATAATCTAACTAAAACATTTGAGTCACTTCAAACTGTTTTGCCTAACTACCCGCCAAGTCTATGGTATTAAAATGTATTCATAAAACATATAATAGGCCTATTTATACAATTAAAATTTGCAAATCCCGCGCCCAACGCTTTTAGTTTTAGTAACATATATTAATTTTTAATATAAATTTAAAGAAATTATACATAATTATTTTTCTCTTTTTAGTACATTTATAAAAGCGTTGTTTTTAAATTTTTTTTTATATTATTTTTTTTTCAATTTTTTTTTTATCATAATGTTCGACCCAAAATCATAGTTTTAATAAAAAAATCAATATTTTATCTAAAAATAATTTCTCAACTATTTTTCTCTTTTCAGTAGCAAAATATCGTATTGAGCAATTAGACTAAACTTATTCATAAAGCTAAATTACGTCATTACTTCGCAATTGATTGATCTTGCTTTACCTGATAAATTAAAAAAATTTATGATAATCTCTATTTTTAATATTCCATATAAAATTGTTTTTTTTTTTTTTTTTTTTTTGCAAAACAGCCATCCAACTACATAAATTAAATGATTCATTGCAAGAGGATTTGTGTCATCACACAAAAAAAATTCTCTTTAGATAAATTATTATCATTTCAAATTTAATTAAAATAAATTTTTTTCTATATTATTTGAGAATCAAAATTCACTCGATTTCCCCCCTTCTCTTTTGACTATTATAACTTGCAACAATTTTTATTTAAGCCATTTGGATACCCGATGGCTTAAATAGAAATGCCTCAACCCACAATAGATAATATATATTACAACGGTTATCGTCTAAAAGTCTTAAATGGCCTGAGTTGCCGAAAAGACTGTGTGAATGTGTGTGTAAGTGTGAGTGTGAATGAGAAAAAAGTGTGAACTTGCAACAATCAAATCTCTTTTAACGGAGAAAGAAAAAATTAGGATAAAATGTGTAATATCAATGGGAATTTTATTTTTTTTCCAATAAAAACTTGAAACACATAATATAGTGTCTCTTAATTAGTATAGGTGATACAGATGAAACGTACTCTATTTAATTATTAATGGTTAGAAATTGTAATTTTAATGGATATGTATAGTGAGATGGTCCCATGAGTTCAAAAAAGTAGGTCCAGCAAAATGGTCTCTCTCTGGGTTAAAGTACCCACCTGAGGCGTGAAAATAATTTAATTTTAATCAAAATCGACCATAAATACTAGTACTTTACTAATGTATTTTTCGATTTTCTTAAAAGTGGCTCTAACGATTTTGATTAAAATTTAAAAATCTCTTATTTTTTTAGATACTCTTTAATATGTATATTCTCATTTTTCTCTCAAATAGGAAAGATAGAAAATATAAATATTTTCCAACGTTTATAAGTTTTATTACATCTTGAATTTTAATATTAATTTCAGCGAAACTAAATATATGTCTACACAAAAAATCTGGTGTGTTGCAAGCACAGAATACAACTTTAAAATATAAAGGTAAGAGAAAGTTGTGTGCTGTGCGACCACACACACCAGATTTTTGTCATGACGTAGGTTTGAACGTCTTCAACTTAGGATTATAAGTTTAAATTTGCATAATGGTTGAAGAGAATATTACCTTAAATTATATAGGCCTTGTAATTAATACCTGCAGTCCCATAGAGTGTTTAAAGAATGATTTAAAGATAGGTATACAACTTCAATAAATGAGTTTTTATATTTGATTGATTTAAATATAATTTTTAATGCGATTTCTGTACACTATTTTGCATTCAAATCCTGAGAGCGAAAAAAATGGATAATTAAACATAACCTAATAAATTCAATTATAAAATAAATAAAATGATGAAATCAGTATATTTTTATGGAAAGTTTATTATTAAATTAAAAATTAATTGGAGTTTCTTTTTTTTCTATTAAAAAAAAATATGATTTAAAATTAGCTAATTAAAAAAAAGGGAGAAATTTTTCCAAAATTTTTTTCGAATACAATATATGAATTATTAATTTGTTTTTTTTTTTTTTTTTTTTTTTTTTTTTTTTTTTATAAACATTCACACTTTTTTCTCATTCACACTCACATTCACACACACATTCATACAGTCTTTTCTTTTCGGCAACTTAGGCCATATAAGACTTTGACGATAACCGTTGTAGAGAATATATCTTTATTGTGGGGTCAGGCATTTCTATTTAAGCCATCTGGTATCCAAATGGCTTAAATAAAATCATCGGACCGCCTGGGTCCGAACCCGCGCGCACACCATTGAGATGCAGATAGAGCATCTGATATGCAAAATTTTGTATTTTTATATAATTTTGTATATGTTTATATTTAACAACTCTATCTGCATCTCAATGGTGTACTACCTTGAGATTGTCAATACTCTCTTAAGAACTGATGATGGATTTATTTAATTAAACCCGAAACGTCTTCTGAGTGGAGATTTTTACTCGATAGAGGCTCTCCTTTTGGCTGACATCCTCTCTTCCTGTCTATCATAAGACCTTAAACGATATCCGTTATTGATAATATACACATATTAGGGGTCCAGGCATTTTTTTTCCATGTTTATAAATTCTACATCTGTCCTCGGGGCTTGGTGTAGCATGCTAACCTCATATACCAAAAGTGGCGGGTTCGGACCCCAGGCATTCCGTGCTTTTATTTAAGGCATTTGATACCAAATGGCTTAAATAGAATGGCCCGGACCCCCAATAGATATATTTAAACATTCCAGTATCGTTAAAAGGCCTTAAATGGCCTAAGTTGCCGAAAAGACTGTGTGAATGTGAGTGTCAATGAGAAAAAAGTGCGAATGTTTTTATTAAAAATAAAAAATTCTACATCTTGAATTCTGATATATCGGCGGAAACTAAATATATGTCGACTCAAAAAAATCTGGTGTGACAAGCACAAATCACATATTTTCATTACCGAAAATAAGAGAAAGTTCTATGCTGTGCGACCAGTCATACCAGTTTTTTTTTTTTAAATTAATGCCTTGGATTATTTGACCAATAGCAGTACAGCATTGATGTCACGTGACACTATTGTTTCGTTTGTTCAACACTAGTTGCCGGCGTCGCCACCTTCAGTATGAGCCCCACGGTCAGTGAAGAAGCCTCCAAACGAATTCCTCTCCGCTCCCGCCTGATCAACGATGCAATCTCGACAACTGATCCACGATATCTTTTCTCCACGATTATTACCATTTTAAAAACGCCGATCTCCATCCTTATCTTCACTTTCCTAGGTATTTATTTTCCTTTTTAATCCTTTTCATTTTTATTACATAAATCGTAAAAAGAATGAATTAAATATAGAATGAAAATTATTTTATTATTAATTATTTTGAATATGCTTTTTCGTTTTATAAGTATTCTCATCTGTATCCAAAATAAAAAATAATATCAAATTAAAAAGATAATTTAACATGAGGGTGAATAAATAGATAATTTGTTTTTCATCAAAATTGATGGAGATGATTCTAGAAACCTCTGCATATGAGAGTGTGGGGATAAGAGTAACTATGGTGTTTTGGTTCTCTTCTCGGTGCAAAAGTAGCGCTCTACTTTATCTCTTTCTCGGCCATTCATGTGTTGTTGGTTGAGTGTCGTTCGATTTGTTCATCTTCAGAGATTTATATTTGTTTTCTATTATTAGATTTATTTTTATTCGTTTTTACAAGTCTAATTAATTTTATATTTTGAACAATATTAGGTGAGTTTTTTTCATTTATTATTCTTATTTTATTTTTAATGCTTAATTACATCTAAAAAAAATTCTATATTTTCTCCTAAAATTTTATGGATTGAAATTATATAAATTAAAAACCTATATTTATGATCACATAAGTAGGCCTATATTATAAAATCTGGTGTGATTGACCTCACGGCACACAATTTTCTCTTTTGGTAATCGAAACGCTATCTTTATAATAAACAATATATTTCAATTTTACTCATAAGTCTACAAGATTAAGATTAAAATATGGATTTTTTCTAAAAATTGAAACGACACTCAGTGGCGGATCCAGAGGTGTTTCTCGGGGAGGGGGGGGGTAATCTGGAGTGACTGGTCGCACCAAGGGCGGTCCTAGCCTTACATTTTAGGGGGGTCACTGTTTTTTTTTTTATAGTATAAATAAATGGGCCTGGACCCCAATAAATATATATTAATCAAATATGAGTATCCTTTAAGTCTTAAATGGCGTAAGTTGCCGAAAAGATTGTGTGAATGGGAGAGTGAGTGGAAAAAAAGTGTGTGTTAAAAAAAAAAGATTTGGGGGGGTCACGACCCCCTTGACCCCCCCCTCTGGGACCGCCCTTGGGTCGCACAGCACACATTTTTTTTCTTAATTTCGGTAATTTAAAGGCGCATTCTATACTTGTTTGCCAGAATACAAATATAAATCAAATTTTTAAGTATTAATTTTTAAAATTTTACATTAAAAATACATTTTTTTTCCGAAAAAAAGTATTTTTTTAAATCTCAGGGGGGGGTAATTACCCCCTTTACCCCCCCCCCCTGTATACGCCCTTGACGACACTTAAGACTACGGGAACTTGCAATTGTTAGTTAAATCGAAGGGAGCGAATTTTGAGAAAATTTTCCATGTTTATAAATTTTACATTTTGAATTCTAATGTATCAATCAATACCTTACTGTCGGAAACTCCTGCTGAGAATTCTAGTGGCCAAAGTTCGAAAATTCAATTTTTAAGTTAAGCCTTGCAAACGTTGTTAAAACGTCTTCTCTTTATTTTGAGTGCCCAAATGGCGAAAAGATATTTCCATTCTTTTGCTATTGACTCTGGCCTATTATACATTTGTTGCCCGCGGGGCCAAGGGCGTACCCAGGATCAAATCTAGAGGGGGGCAGATCATGGTCGTCCATATTGTGACATAGCATTTTTTTTATATATATAAAGGGGAAAAGCCTTCGAATTAAAGGCATAAAAACTCTCGAGTCCTAAATCATTCCCCGTCGCCATCGCCCTACCTAATTTTGTTTCGTTTCATCACTTTATAAACAGTTAATTTTTTTTTCTTGCTTCTAGGGGGGGGGGCAGCTGCCCCTGCCGCCCCTCGCTGGGTACGCCCATGCGCGGGGCCGCACCTAGGAAAACTTGATTCCACCCCCAAATTCTGGCGCCCCAGGACTAATTCCTATGCCCCCCCCCCCCCATCCGCCCTAGACCAGACGATTAAATAAGATAAATATTAGATTTAAATATTCCTTCTAATAACAAAAAAATATTTTTAGATAAGTTTGTTATTTTTTCTCTTCACCTACAATGAATAATACAATTTTTTTTTTTTTTTTTGTAAAAAATATAAACTTTGCCGGCGCCCTTTGCCTTTTTGCGGCACTGATTGCCCGGCTATTTAAATATATATTTTTATAAAACTTTCATCAGCCTTTTCTCTAATTGTGGAATTTCGGACTTTCTCCACTATGATCCTCAACAGGCGATATATTATATGTCGACACAAAAAATCTGGTGCGACCAGTCACACCAGATTTTTTGTTTCTCTGTTGATATAGCCTATATATCAGCTTCTCATAATTAGAAAAAGGCGAGGGCGGGCCCGAGCCAGCTAGGGGGAGGCAGTAGCGTATCCAGGTGGGGGCGAAGGGGGCGCTTCCCCCCCCCCCCCCGCCCCATGAGCATCAAGCTTTTGGCGCCCCTCGCGCATCCGCTTTTTCCCAAAATCGCCGACATTTTTTTGAAATTTCATAATAAATTCATTTTATATCACAAATCCGGAGAAAAATAACAAAAAAAAGGTCTAATGAAAAACGGCGCCCCAGTTGAGTTTCGCCCCCTCCGCCCTCAAAGGCTAGTTACGCCGCTGGGGAGAGGTCAAGGGCGGATCCAGAGGTGTTTCTCGGGGGGGGGGGGGTAATCTGGTGTGACTCGTCGCACAGCACCAGGGGCGTACGAAAAATTTTGTTTTTCACGGAACCAAAATTTGGATTTTGAAAATTTTTCATGTGCCGTTCGCGGAACCAAAAATTTTTCCCGTCCGTTTAAATATTTTACCTTTTTTTTAGAGAGCGAAAATTTTTTTATAAATACAAATACAATTTTTAAGTATGAATTTTTACAAATTTACGTTAAAAATTCATTTTTTGGCGAAAAAAAGGTATTTTTTTCTAATCTCGGGGGGGGGGGGGTAATTACCCCCTTTACCCCCCCCTTGTATCCACCCTTGGGAGAGGACCAGAAGGGTGAAACCTCCCGGCTAGGCGCCGCCTACTTTTTTTATAGTACAGGTGAACTTCAAAGAGAGCATTTTGTCTTTATTATGAATTTGCAAATAATAATTAAACTTTTGATTGTTTATTTACTTTTTTTTTTTTTTTTTTTTTTTTTTTTGTAGGCGGCTGCTGCGAGAGCAGGTCGTCGGTGATTCCCCTTCCGAAGGAGAAGTGAGAGGGCGCAGCAGTCGCTCGCAGTCGTCAACTCCTCCGTCGATTGCTGCCTTCAACTCCAGTTGCCGCCGCGTCGCCAATCACTTAACATCACTTGCATATTATATGCACACATATACACCCACACCACATGTGATGATGTCGTTCGTGCTCTATCCGCTCTTCTATTTCAACAAAACACCGCGCATGCCAATGTATGTACCAAACATCGGCTAATTTCTTCTTTTTTTATTATTATATTAAATGCCAATGAATTTGACATTGATGGTATTTATATTTCGGTGTCTTCAGTAGTAAATGAGTCATTCAACTCTTGGATTTTTTGAACAACCGGCTGATTGGTTGTTGTTGTGTGTCTTTCCATTTGCTACAAAGCCATTGTCATCTCAAGTTACCAAACGAGTTCTTTTCTCTCTCTCTCTCTCTCTCTGAATATCTCGATGTGAATGCAATCATTCTGCAACCAACAACAACAACAAAATCTACAAAAGAATCCATTCTCTTAACGCTTGCTATTCTTGGAATTTTTGTTCGAATGCTAATTCTAAAATTAAACTCGGTTTAGTTTATTTTTTTATTATTCATCTTAAAAAAAAAATGTGATACTTTTATGATTACTCACTTCAAAAGACGTGTGTTTATCTGAAAAGCTAATACAATTTTTTTTTTTTCAATAATATTTTGTATCATTTGCCTTTCTATCATTGTTTAAAATCCCATTATTATATTCCCTCACCCCTTCCCCCGCTATCTAGTGCATTTTCTTGTGAGATTTCGAATCCCATACACCTCCTTGACTACATCTCTGTCTAGTATGTTTTTGTGTAATTTGTAATGTTTTTGAGGCTCATAATTAATAAAATTAAGGACGATAAGGAGAATAAAACCAGCTTTAGTTTTTCTCTCTCACAACTTCAATTTATTTACAAATATTTCGGCTCCTATACAGGGGCCATCCTCAGTGCATGTATGAATTTTTTGAGAGAGATTGTCAATTTAGTAAAAATATTCTCAAGAACAATTGAGCGCATGAGCCTCGTGTCTGGACGGTCTATGCCAGTATATACTGCCCCTGTATAGGAGCCGAAATATTTGCAAATAAATTGAAGTTGTGAGAGAGAAAAACTAAAGCTGGTTTTATTCTCCTTATCGTCCTCAACTGCGATTCCCAGCTACAAACAACTACTGTAATAAAATTAATATTTTTATTTCTAGCTATCTTAAAAGTTTTTCCAAAATAAATTACAGAAAGAAATTAGTAAAAAATCTGGTGTGACTGTACTTTTGATAATTGAAAGTTGTGTTCTGTGTTTGTTACACCATGTGTCGACATTTAATTAGTTTTCGCCCATATAGTAGAATTCAAGATATTTTTTTTTTTTTTTTACAAAAAACACTCACACTGTTTTCTCATACACTCTCACATTCACACAGTCTTTTCGGCAACTTAGGACATTTAAGACTTTTACGATAACCGTTATTTAATAATATATATTTATTTGGGGTTCTTATTTAAGGCATTTGGTATCCAAATGGCTTAAATAAAATCATCGGACTGCCTGGGATCCGAACCCGCGACGTTTGGTATACGAAGTTAGCACGCTACCTACCTCTACACCAAGCCCCGAGGGCAAGATATCTATATATAATAATTGCGGAGTGTCCGTCTGTCTGTCCGTCCGTCTGTCACGCTCTGTTTGACCAACTTCCCATTGGAATTTTGAAACGAAATTTTGCAGTCTTATAGAGGGCGTTATAGAGAGTCCCGGAAAAATACTCGGGTCCCAAAATTCCTATAACTTTTCGAGTTATTAATTCCTAAAGTTACGATTTCTCCCATAGGAAATGTACAGAGGAATATTTTTGTATTCTTTTCATTTGTGTATTCCATGAATGTAAACAAATCCTCAAGCAGGCACTGGATTGAATACGTAGTAATAATAATTTTCTTTTCATAATTAAGAAAGGCGAGGGTCCGCCGCAGGCGGCCGAGCCAGCTGGTGGGGGTCCAGGGGCGTAGCCCCCTGCCTAGACGCGAAGCCCGCCGAAGGCGCGGCTAGTAAAATTTATAAACAGAGAAAAATATTTATATTTTGTTACCATGGCAACCATTTCTCCTATCTTTCCTATGAAGTTCAAGAGTGCCCTTAAGTTTGGCGTAAGTGGGTAGCGTGCCTACCCTTCTATACCAAACGTCGCGGGTTCGGACCCAGGCAGTCCGATGATTTTATTTAAGCCATTTGAATACCAGATGGCTTAAATAGAAATACCTGACTCCACAAAATATATATTAATTACAACGGTTATCGTCTAAAGTCTTAAATGGCCTGAGTTGCCTAAAAGACTGTGTGAATGTGTGTGTGAGTGTGAGTGAGTGTGAATGAGAAAAAAGTGTGAATGTTTTTTATCAAAAAAAGAAAAAATAATAAGTTCAAGAGTGAAGTGTGCTTCAAAAGATTACAATGCCAAAATGAGAATATACATTTTAAAGAGCAACTAAAAAATAATTGATTTATGAATTTTAATCAAAATCGTTGTAGAGAATTTTGAGAAAATCGAAAAAAAAAAAACTGAAAAAGTGCATCAGTAAAGTACTAGTACTCTTTGGACGATTTTGTTTAAAAGCTTATTTTCTAACTTAAATATAAAATTTCGACCTCAGCTCAATTCCTTAATCCTTAAAATCGAACACACACAGACAGACCATGTCTCGAAAACCACTTTTTTGGACTCAGGGGACCTCAAAACGTGAAGATCCATCAAAATCTCGACATCGAATTTTTGACATGAATCCAATACTTTCTCTATATATTAACATATACTGTATAGACGTAAGAGAAAGTAAAAGATAATGAAGAGATCTATCAATCTCTTCGCCTCACCCATTGAGGTGATTAAATTCACAAAACGTAGAGTTGGCAAAGTGGTCATTTGACCATCCAAGGAGATAAGAGAGAAAGCCCAAGATAAGATGAAATGTAACATTATAATTAATATTCTAAGAATGATGATGAAGATGAAAAAAAAAGAGTGAGAGAAAAGAAAAAAAAATTTGGTGTAACTGAGGCACAGCACACAACTTTCTCTTACCTTCGGTAATCGAAAGTTGTGTACTGTGCTTGTCACACCAGATTTTTTGTGTCGACATATATTTAGTTCCCGACAGTAGGTAATATTTGAATTCAGATGTAAAATTTATAAGTATGGGAAAATATTTATATTTTGTTACCATGGCAACCATTTCTCCTATCTTCCCTATGAAGCACAAGAGTAAAGTGGTCTTCAGAAGATTTCAATCACAAAATGAGAATATACATTTTAAAGAGCATCTAAAAAATAATTGATTTTTGAATTTTAATCAAAATCGTTGGAGCGAATTCAGAGAAAATCGAAAAAAACTGAAAAGGTGCATCAGTAAAGTACTAGTACTTTTTGGCCGATTTTGTTCAAAAGCTACGTGTCAAGTCCCATGGGGGTGCTTAACTTAAATATAAAATTTCAACCTCCTAGCTCTTTTCGTTCTTGAGATATTTTGTTCACAGACACACAGACAGACCATTTCGCGAAAACTACTTTTTTGGATTCAGGGGACCTCAAAACGTGAAGATCCATCAAAATCTCGACATCGAATTTTTGACATGAATCCAATACTTTCTCTCTCTACATATATTAACATATATAGAGGTAAGAGAAAGTAACAAGCAAACTCCTTCAGACAAAAGTTCAATGATTCAAAAAAAATAAATAAAAATAACTCCGCCATTTGGTTATTATTATTATTCTATTTTAAATTATTTATAAATCCATCCAGCCAAGGTTATTCATTTTTGTCCTGTCCTTGATATTGAAAGAGAGAGAGAAGTTTAATCGACATTTGAGGGAATTTATAAATACCTGCACACTTCTTTCTTTCAAACCACTTCTTTATTATATCAACTATTTCACAAAACCTCTTCCTCCTTCTGGGGGACCCACGAACCTATTAAGATTAAATCAAATTCGCTTATTTCTTGCAATGCAGACAAAAAAAAAATTTGTTATTCATATTGATTTAATTAACATCTAAATCACATGTACAATTGAAGATATTAGTGCAAGAGATAGATAATGAATACATTTGGTGAAATTGAGTTTTTTTACATAAACATTTCTGTCCTCTATCGGTCAGTGAAGACACTTTTAATAAATAGTACATATTAGTACATAGCTTTAATAAAGAGTACATAGATTCTGAAAGTGAAAGTTATGCATCTTTTCATGATATTTCAAAGCTTTTTTGACAAACATTATTTCTTTGGTTTTAAAGTGAAACTTTTATTATATCACTACGAATTTTTTTGATTCTTCTATCAGCATGTCGCGTTGTAACGAGGTGACGTAAAAAGCCATGACGCTACAAGCCATGACGTCACAATCCGTGACGACAAAAATAAGTAAAGTAAAGTAAAATAAAGTTTTATTTCCATAGTATTAAAGTACAGTTTACATATTAAAATGTTTGTATTTTTCCCTTACTATCTCGCGGCTTCAGACGTTGTCTTTTATCCGGCGGCTTCTTAACTCTTTTCGGCCTTTTCTTTATCTTTCCGACTTTTTGACTTTGAAGGGAAAAATTTGAAAAAACCCTTTTCTTTTTTTATATAAACAAGTAACAAAACAATTATGTGTGATGATTAGGGTGACAATGTAATGGGATGGGGTGATAATTAAGTGCAATTAGATTTATTATCGAGTCCAGAAAGGTCCATTATGGGAAGCCTAGATCTCCTTCCCTCCGCAGGATGTTGCTGCGCTCTTTTGAATCATGTGCTTCTATTAGTTTTATGACCAGTATGATAAATTTAGAAAATACTTCTTTTAGTTGAGGAGCATTCATGGAATAGGGTTCAGATTTGTTCTGGTGCCCTCCAAGATCATTATTTCGGGGGTGATTACTACTGGCCTGAGATCCATCTTTTATCAAATTTGGATTGGTTGCGTTCCTAGGCCATTTTGGGGGAGCTAAATTATCTCCACTCTCGGTTGGTGAACGGGGTAGGTTTGGAAATTGTGTCTTGTTTTGAATTTGCAAAGTGCTTTCATTAGATCTTTCTTTTTTGGTACTTTTGAGTTGATGTAGTTAATTTTTGCTTGGCATTCTTTACTACTTGCCAAGTGGTCCCCATTACAGTTTGTACATTTCAGGGTTGTGGATTTACATTCGTGGTTTTTATGGGGCCCCGAGCAGCGGACACACCTCTCTTTTAATTCACAGTTTAGACTTATGTGGCCGAATTCCTGGCAGCGAAAACACTGCTGGATTTTCTGAGAATTTTTGTATTTTTCCCAATATATTTTAGTGTATAATAAGTGTTTAATAGCAAATATAGGTTTAAGATCTTTGTTAGGATTAAATTTCACGATATAAATTGGTATTTTTATATTTGTTCCTTTTCTATTCAATTGAATAATATCACACGGTTCGTGTCCTTGCTCTTTGAGATTATTTTTAATCTCTTCGCAAGTTATGGTACTGTGTAGGCCTTTAAGAACTACTTTTGTGGGCAATTCTTCCTTGAGACCAAAGGTATAATATTGAATTTTGTGCTTACTTAGGAAGTTCTTGACTAATTTAAAATCTCCTACTGTGTTTGTTCTTATAATTATTTTTTCAAAACTTTTTCCTGAATTGCATTTGAATTCTACATCCGATTTGGTGAGAGCGTTTATCTTTTTGAAGAATGCAGTTGCTTGCTGCAAGGTAGGGAGGGGGTCTCCTGATTTTATCAGGAGCCTCTGGCCTCTCCTCTTCCTCTATATTAATGTCTTCCAATGATTCAAATCTATTTTGAGTCTCCACATTGTAAAATGATAATTCGCTATCATTGGTTGAATCAAGGGAAGAATCTCTAATTTTAGGTTTATTTTGATCAGTTCGACGGCGCTTACTTGTTTGATTCAGAGTGCTATCTGGATCGGGCTCCTTTGAACAACCAGGTTTTGGCGATGGCCCTCCTCTTCGCGGGGGTTTTACCTTTTCATCAGCCTTTTTCTCCTTCGGAGTCGCAGGTTGGATTGGAGGTTTCGATGTCGGGAGCTTGCTGGGCTGGGTTTTAACCCGAGATCCATTGGACCTCATTTCCTATTAACTAGGCGATATTCCCTTTAAATTTTTAATAAACGAGGATAATATACCACAAAGACACGAATTATATACGAATAATAATTAGTAAACAGTTTAAAATTAATAAAATAGGTAAATTAGTATAAGCGAAAATTTCATGATGTAAATAAACATGCCACGGCTAGTGAGATTCACACAAAAATAAGAAAGTTGAAATTTAATATATATAACGAATTATAAAAAAATTATTGTGAGATTTAATAATTCAATTTTTAAATTGATAAAATATAATTTTTAAAATAATTTAAAATATTCAAATCTTCAATCTATATATACTGTATATATTAGACATGGGTGATACTGTATCAATCTGATATTTTGTATCAGGTATGAAAAAGTAACAGATAGTCATAATGGGTGCGAGCAAAAAATATCAGGTATTTGAGTAACAGCTACTCAGGCACACTCCACTAGACTCGTACCGGGTTTCTCGCGCTTGCGCATTGATCAAATACCTTCTTTTCACTTTAGAGCGTCTTTACCCGATACAGTTTTCGTATCTCCTGTTCTCTCATTCCTTCTCTCTTGCGACCCTCAACTCGCGACGCCCCGCCCCGTCTCTTCTCTCCTGACAGGGCAATTTCGCTAGCTCTGGCGCGCTTTTCGAACGTCATTCCGAATCATTTTTACATTTTTTACTCTACTTTTCTCACTAGGCCCTATAATAATTAAATACAAATCTAATTATTACTAATATATTATTTCTCTTTTCTTTAATTTAAGAGAGGAGAAATGAAAAAAAAAAAAATTTTTAATAAATAAGTTATCTTTTTTTTACTTTGAAACTATTTTTTTATTTAAAAACATTAATTAAAAAAGCAAAAATACAAGTAACTGTGAATTTAAAAACATAATCAACTTCAATAAATTAAATTTCTTTCGCTAGTAAAGAAATTTGTTAATTATTTTTCTAGTGCAGTATATAACATGACATTTTAAATTTAGAGACATTAAAATGTCAGTTCTTATTGATAACTCCGCAATGATCGAAGTATCAAATCAGATTTGTGGCTAAATTACCAACGGTTGGAGACCAAGAAAATTACTACTACTACTACTACGTATCAAATCTATTACTTGTATTTATGTGAAGTTAGCGTTGCTGAGTGAAATTTGTATCGGGTACAAAAATATCTGGTAAAAATATCGGGTACGAACAAATACCTGTAACAGCGAGTACCTGGTACAGCAAAATCGCGTATCGACCCATGTCTAGTATATATATAATCCAGGGGGGCGAAGCCCTCATAGCTAGCCCGCCGCCCGCCGAAGGCGGGCGGCGCGGCTAATTACTAAATAAATATTTTTCACAGTTTTTAACATGCGTCTATTGATTTCCCTATTTTCCAATTATTAAATTAAGATTAAAAACGCGATTTTAATACCCTTAATTGAATAATTTTCTGAAAATTTTCAGTTAAACGCCTACGATCCGAAAAAAGTTTCACTTGCATCGTGGTTTCATAAAACCACACAATGATTTTTTTTAAAGTGAAACTTTTATTTAATCCCCTCAAATTTTTTCGCTCTTCTATCAGCATGTCGCGTTACAGGCCGTGACGCTACAAGCCATGACGCTACAAGCCGTGACGACAAAAATACGAAAGTTGAAATTTAAGGCTCAAACACAGAGAACGCGAAATTCGCGACGCTCAGGCTACGCGCGCATTTCGCGGCGAAAGGCGTTTTTGCTAAGCCACACAGAAAGCGTAATCTGGGCGTACGATCCGGTATTGTGTATATGTTTCAACTACCTTTATTTAATGAATTTATAAATATTTTATAAATAAAGTATTATATTACGAAAGAAATAGAATATCATTGCAAAATTAGATTTTATTTAAATCTTATTTTATTAATGATAACTTTGATTAAATATTTTTCGAGGCTTGTAAATTAGAATAAGATAATACTATTCAATTACCTCGATTCGGACTTTTTACTAATCATAGATTGGCTGCCAACAAAAAACATATTTATTACAGTCTTATTAAATATGGACTATAATATAACTTTAATATTATTTACTTTTATTTAGTTAGAGGCGAAAAAACAAGTGTTTTTAACTCTATAAGTTTTTTTTATTTCATTTGGGGATGATACAGTCTTGCCTTATACAACATTTCGCGCCCTTTCGCGGCGTTGAAAAAACGCCAAGCGACGCGAATTCCGCGTTCTGTCTGTTTGAGCCTTTAATATATATGACGAATTATAAAAAAATAATTGTGAGATTTAATTATTCAATTTTTAAATTGATAAAATATAATTTTTAAAGTAATTTAAAATGATTCAAATCTTCAATTACTAAATAAATATTGTTCTTAGTTTTTAACATGCCTCTATTGATTTCCCATTTTCCAATTATTAAATTAAGATTAAAAACGCGATTTTAATAACCTTAATCCGTACTCTTTGGTCGATTTTGTTCAAAAGCTTCGTGTCACGTCCCATGGGGGTGCCTAACTTAAATATAAAATTTCAACCTCCTAGCTCTTTTCGTTCTTGAGATATTTTGTTCACAGACACACACACACAGACAGACCATGTCGCGAAAACCACTTTTTTGGATTCAGGGGTTCTCAAAACATGTATATCCATCAAAATCTCGACATCGAATTTTTGACATGAATCCAATACTTTCTCTCTCTATATATATATTAACATATATAGAGGTAAGAGAAAGTAAAAATATCAATGGGAGAATTAACGAGACACCCCCTATTAGGGGATAAAATAAAATAAAAAGGTGAAAAATTCACCTCCCCAAATGGGGATCAATGCAATCATAAGATATGCAAATAAAACAAAAGAAAAGCTTTTATAAATGAGACATTTAACAGTCAATTAATCCCCTCTGTGTGGAGGCTATTATTATAACGAAAACTATAAACTTGTGAGCCAAGCACAATTAAGACATCGGTGCTTACTGAATTAAAATGTAAATATTTCGGAATTAAATTGTGTCATTCTATTAGAAATGGAGAACGAAAAGAGCTAGGAGGTTGAAATTTTATATTCAAATTAGGTACCGCCCTGGGACGTGACACAAAGATTTTGAACAAAATCGGCCAAAGAGTACTAGTACTTTACTGATGTACTTTTTCAGTTTTTTTCATTTTTCTCAAAATTCGCTTCAACGATTTTGATTAAAATTCAAAAATCAATTATTTTTTAGATGCTCTTTAAAATGTATATTCTCATTTTGCCGTTAACCTATTTTTTTTTTTTTTTAATTAAATAAAAAAATTTTTTCCCCCGGTTGGGGGGGGGGGGGGCCCCCCTACCAAGGGGTGGGGTTGATTTTATTTAAGCCATTTGGATACCAGATGGCTTAAATAGAAATGCCTGAACTCCCAACATATATATTAATTACAACGGGTATCGTCAGTCTTAAATGGCCTGAGTTGCCTAAAAGACTGTGTGAATGTGTGTGTGTGTGTGGAGTGTGAATGAGAAAAAAGTGTGAATGTTTTTTAATTTAAAAAAGAAAAAAAATATTATTTAGATGTCTTTTTAAAAAGTATATCAGTAATATTTTGTGAAAATATATATATTTTTTTTTTTTTTATTTCTGTCTTTAATTGTTTCATAGAAAAATGGTTGACGTCACTCATTCTTTGTTGCCTACATAAAGAGACAAGTGCTTATATCTATCTTACTTGCATTCATCTCTCTCTTTCTACTCGTTTTAAATTCACTTTCCACCTAATCTTCGCATTTGACCAATGTTAATTTCCTATAGGGATTTGTATGTTAATTTCGATTCAAAAGGGGTCCCTTGGAACTTTTTACGCATTTAAAATTTTTTTTTCCAATTCTTATGAAATTTTGTATTTATTTACGAATCTATATTGTGTATAAAATGTCCAAATATGAGATTAAAATTTTGAAAAATAACCATAGTTTATTTGAAGCAGTCAACATTTAAAATGCAAGTTTGAAACTAAGGTGCTATCGGAAACTAAATATATCTCGACACAAAAAATCTGGTGTGACCAGCACGGTGCACAACTTTCTCTTACCGAAGGGTAAGAGAAAGTTGTGTGCTGTGCGCCAGTCACACCAGATTTTTTGAAAAGGTCAAAACTGCCATTTTGTTCGTTTATATAAATAAAAAGTCTTGTGGTATTCTTGACACTTATTATTATTTTTTTCTTTGTCAAATTTGGCACAAAAAAAAAAAAAAATAAAAAAGCTTGTCGGTCATAATGGCTGTTCCTTGGAATGAATTGTTATCCTATACTTGATTTATTCTACCTATTTTTGTGAAATCGTTTTCTTTTAATGTCCATTCCTGAAGGCTTTTGGTTTCTTGGAATGTATAAAAATTAACCCTCCCTCTCTCTAATAACTTGCACATTTAGATTCAAGATCGTTCAAATTTGACCTTGCTTTTGTTTAAAGCTATTTTGCTCTTTTTTTTTCCTTCCTTCCTTTTGGCATTTTTTTTTTTTTTTTTTTGCTGAAAGTATGAACTGTTTCCTTTGTAAAAACGTTCTATTTACGCCTATTTTTACTTTCTCTTACCTATATGTTTATATACATACTGTATAAATCAATGAAGTCAGTGGCTGTTTTTCTATAGACAGAAGGAACAGGTGCAGCCAAAAAACAAAAGCCTCCAATTTAATACAATTTAATGAGACGTTTCGGGTGAATTTCATCTACCCATCTTCAGTCATTCAAAATTGTTAAAAGTCAATACATGTAAATGTATGTATCATATGTCCAGGCGATGTGGGCCATCGTATTTATTTAGTGTGAATAAATGAATACGATGGTCCACATTTATGATACATACATTTACATGTATTGACTTTTAACAATTTTGAAGGACTGAAGATGGTTAGATGAAATTCACCCGAAACGTCTCATTAAATTAAATCGGAGGCTTTTGTTTTTTGGCTGCACCTGTTCCTTCTCCTGTCTACATACTGTATATATATATGTATAGAGAGAGAGAGAGAGAGAGAGAGAAGAAAGTATTGGATTCATATTAAAAATTCGATGTCGAGATTTTGACGGATATACACGTTTTGATGTCCCCTGAATCCAAAAAAAAGTGGCATGGTCTGTCTCTCTGTGTGTGTGTGTTAAACATGAAAGAATTTAGCTACGAGTAGGGATGAAACGATACGAATAAATACAAGTACTTATTCGATACTTTTCTTTCAATAACAAGTACTTTTAGAATCGAGTACCAAGTAAGTATCGGTCAAAAATACTCGTATCGATATTCGGTCCACGTACGCGATGATTAGTTAAGTCGGAAGAACATTTACGCATATTTGTTCTTATTTACAATAGAAATAAGTAGAATGGTTTGTTCCACTGTATTTTAATTTTTATTATAGGAGTGTTTAACAAGGAAACATCTTGAAAAGTTATTATTTTTGGGTAGTACCTTTAAAACTAAATTTTTTTCTAAGTCGTAATTGTTTTTGTTTTTGTTTTTTTCAAGAACTTGATGTTTTATGGCTGGGAAGATTTAATCAAGATTCGCAGAGACTTTTCAGTAAGGAGATTAAATAAAAAATTATTTGATTTGATTTCTATTTTCTGTCAATTATACACGATCTTAGGTATTTTAATATTCATTGCGATTAAATATACAATTTCTTTTTACTTTGATATGTACAAAAATATTATCATTTACTTGCTAATCGGAGGCCTCCGATGATGAAGATCGTGATTGACGATCGAAACGTCAGCAAATAGAAATTAAATTTTTATTTAATCTCCTGACTTCAAAGTTCCTGCGAATCTTGATATTATCAGTATTTACTGCTGTTTTTGCTTATCTTTAATTGTATGAAAAAATTGACCGATACGAGTAAGTATCGATACTTTCAATCGATACCGAGTAGGTACTCGATACTTTGCGACCGATACCAGTATCGAGTAAAAGTATCGATAGCTCAGTGGTATTGTTTCATCCCTAGCTACGAGGTTGAAATTTTATATTTAAGTTAGGCACCTCCCTGGAGCGTGAAAATAAGCTTTTAAACGCCTTCGGGCTTGGTGTAGATGGTAGCGTGTCTTCTATAGCGAGCGTCGCGGGTTCGGACCGCAGGCAGTCTGATGATTTTATTTAAGCCATTTGGATACCAAAAGGCTTAAATAGAAATGCCTGGGCCCCAATATAGATAGATTCATAAATAACGGTTATCGTCAAGTCTTTTATGGCCAAAGTTTCTGAAGAGACTGTGTGAATGTGAGAAAAGTGGGTGTTAAAAAAAAGAAGCTTTTGAAACAAAATTGGCCAAAAAGTACTAGTAATTTGCTGATGTACTTTTTCACTTTTTTTTCGATTTTTTCAAAATTTGCTCCAAAGGGTCCCCAAATTTCCAACTGGCGAGACTCAAAAAATCATTGTGTGGTTTTATGAAACCACGAAGCAAGTGAAACTTTTTTTTCGGATCGTAGACGTTTAACTGAAAATTTTCAGAAAATTATTCAATTAAGAGTATTAAAATCGCGTTTTTAATCTTAACTTAATAATTGGGAAATCAATAGACGCATGTTAAAAACTGAGAACTATATTTTGAATTTTTATTTGAATCATTTTAAATTATTTTAAAAATTATTATAATTTAAAAATTGAATAATTAAATCTCACAATTCTATTTATATAATTCGTCATATATATTAAATTTCAACTTTTCTATTTTTGACATCGGCAACAAATTAACTCTCTATAAGGCCATAGTCAGACCATGCCTGGCATATGCCGCGCCGGCCTGGCTGCCAGATCTACCAAAAACGTCAATTTTAAAGATGGAGCGAGTACAAAACAAGATCCTAAGGACCATTGCCGATCCTTCTCCGGGGGTGAACAATGAAATTATAAAGGTTGGACTGGAAATGACTTCACTCGAAGAGCACTTACAAAAACTACATGACTCCTTCAAACGTCGAGCTAACCTAAACGAGAATCCCCTTATTTCGGGATTGTTCCCGTAATCCCTATTTTATATTTTAAGTTTCCTCTATTTTATAAAAAAAAAAAAAAAAAAAAACTTTAAAGGAGTAAAGGATTTTTTTAAATTTTACCTTTTACTTTAAAATAACTTATAAAATATTAAAAATAAATTAATCAAAAATGGAGAGTCGATAAAATGATGACTTTCATGAAGTCGAAGCAAAAATCCATCAGCATTACATAACATACACCTGTATAACATATGTAATACTTTAAATCTGAAATAAAAGTTTATTTAATTTAATTTCTATTTTTGTCGTCACGGCTTGTGACGTCATGGCTTGTAGCGTCACGGCCTGTAACGCGACATGCTGATAGAAGAGCGAAAAAATTTGAGGCCATCAAATAAAAGTCTCACTTTAAAAATCCCAATTTTTCCCATCAGTATATTTTTTTCTTTTAAAGAAAATTGATTATGAATTTACTTTATTTTTTTTTTTTGGGCGCAAGCGAATTTAGTTTCAACGCTGAACGGCTTGAGCATGCATGTGCCTCTCGCTCTTTTAAACATGCCTATGAAATCTGCAAATTGCACAAACTTTTTTGTCTTTTTCAAAGGAAGTTAAATAACTATATTAGATTAAACACCAAATTTTTAAAGAAATCTCTTGACGACTCCCTTTGTACACACACACACATTGTTCTTTGTTTCTTTTTGTACAAAAATTAGTTTAATTCTCATATCTCTACTAATTAAGTTTTTTTTTTTAAGATTTTTGTTAGAATGATATTTATAGTGGCTGTTGATGGACGTACCATCTGGACATAATTAATGATGCTAAATAATATATAGTTGCTATTATATTTCGAATAAAAAAAAAACATTAGTTATTAAGCTGCCACTGATCGTCTGACTAGAGCGCTTTAAAAAAAAAGAATATTAAAATTAGTCCACTTTTCATTAGCTGCACACCTAATAAGGAATGTTTTAGTTACATTTTATTTTATCTCTAAAACGGAACCGGGAAGCAGCAAACTAATTGTATTTAATTTATTCATTAATATTTTATTTATTCCTTTCAAGTGCAAGGTTTCTTCTTTATACGTGATCGCCATTTTTATCTTCTGGATTGAAACAAAAAAAATAATAGAAATGACAAGTTTTGTAATTGCAGAGAGATGTATGGACTTTGGCGATGAGAAATAATTTTTTTTTTTTTTTTTATTTAATTTCGTCCTCTCAGCCACAGAGGCCAGAAGACACTCATGACCTACAAAAAAAAAAAAAAAAAAAAACTTCCTTGTGCATCGTGCACGGAGACACACACACGCATCAATATCAGTAACGGAGCTCAATGACCAACAGTGGGGGTGGAGGATATTTAAAAGACTAAAAAAAAAAGAAAATTTAATTAAATAACAATTTTTATTATTTTTAATTTGAGACATTTAATTATTTCACTAGCCACGCTTCCCGCCTTCGGCGGGCTTCGCGGCTACGCCCCTGGACCCCCGTCAGCTGACTCGGACCCGCCTGCGGCGGAACCTCGCCTTTTTTTCTTAATTATGCAAAGAAATTTTTTTTTTTAAACAATCACACTTTTTTCTCATTCACACAGTCTTTTCGGCAACTCAGACCATATAAGACTTTTACGATATCCATTATTATTTAATATACATATTGAGGGTCCAGGCATTCTTATTTAAGCCACCTGGTATCCAAATGGCTTAAATAAAATTATCGGACTCCCTGGGGTCCGAACCCGCGACGCGTCTCGGTATAGAAGGTAGACACGCTACCAACTACCAGGTACTCCAAGGCCCGTGGGCCAAAAGAAAATTATTACTACATATACCCCGGGTGTGGCGTAGTAGGTAGCGTGCCTACCTCCTATACCAAACGTTGCGGGTTCGGATCCCAGGCAGTCCGATGATTTTATTTAAGCCATTTGGATACCAGATGGCTTAAATAGAAATGCCCTGAACCCCAATAGATATTTTCAATACAACGGTTATCGTCAAAAGTCTTATATGGCCTGAGTTGCCGAGAAGACTGTGAATGTTGCAACCTCCCCGCTCGCGTGGGTGGCACCTTTCAGTGGCTTAGCTTAGGGACAGCCAGGGGGACCGAAAAGGGATTTTTATCGTTGTTTTTTTTTTTATCCGCTTCCGCTTTACACTGTAACTATTTATGCTACAGTGGCTGAATAAAATTATAAAAATTGTGTAACTCATTAAGTTTGGGAGAGAATCTCGCTTCAAATGCCTGGAGGAGTGTGAATAAAAATTGAAAGATCATGAGAAAAACGAGATAGAAGTACATGCCAGAAAGCAGACGCCGCGCTGGACTAGCTGAAAGAAAGTGATTAGGCATGGACCCAAATAAAATAAAAGAGGTTCAATTTGAGAATGGGGAAAATATTTTAATTAGAAAAAAATTCGCTTCCTTTCATTTCATTATACAATGACTTCTTTTATTCTTTCTTCTAGGCAATGATTTAATTAATCTAAATTAATTTGATTTTTCTTTCCAATTATTATTCAATAAAGTTATTAATGTTCGATCGATCTCTTTTTTTATTATTGTTATATATTTTTTAAGTATTTTTAATTAATTAATGGAATGGTCGACCATACCTTATCACTGGGAGTGATCACTGATATGAGGAGGGCGGGGTTTCGGTACAGCCTCCGTGGAGATGACCGTGCGTCGTCTTGAGGCCCGCTTCCCGATGTCGACCAGAGAGAGACAGAGCCAGCGGATGTACCATTCGCTGCAGCTCGGGAATGGGAATATATTTAAGGCCAGAAAGCCTGTTCAGCCTCCACACTGGACCAATTGATGAGGCCAGGGACTCGGCTGGATTGAAGATTGCTTAGTGTGGCCGTATTCAATATCACACAAGGGAGCACTGGGGTATGGATACCCGAAAGGAGTTGCACTCGTGATGTGCACGGTCCGAGCACCGAAAGCCAAGTGTCTCGAAAAGAGGGGGCGCCACTGCCTTAATTAACCCCTCTTGGAAGGGTTAAGCTTCCCCTACTTAATTGCACGGATTATTGTTAAATTGTTTTTATTTTTTTTTTTTTATTATTAGGGTTAATTAAATATTTTAATATTTTCTTCTTAACAAAACTTTTAAATAATAAATTTTATAAATTATTTCATTTTACAAAAAAAATAAAAAAATAATTATTCAATTAATAAAAGAAGCGAATGCTTTTTTTAATATAAAAAAAATAAATTAATACGAATTAGGAGGGGAGAAATGGACAATTTCTCTGTAATGTGTGTGTGAGTGTGAGAGTGAATGAGAAAAAAGTGTGAGTGTACTACATATACCAATCCAGTGCCTGCTTGAGGATTTGTTTTACATTCAAAGAATACACAACTGCAAAGAATACATAGATATTTCTCTATACATTTCCTATGGGAGAAATCGAAACTTTAGGAATTAATAACTCAAAAAGTTATAGGAATTTCGGAACCTGAGTATTTTTCCGGCACTCTCCATAACGTCCTCTATAAAACTGCAAAATTTCGTTACAAAATTCCAATGGGAAGTTGGTCAAACAGAGCCTGACAGACGGACAGACGGACACTCTGCTATTATATATATAGATTAATAAAATTAATTAGCTTTAATTTTTTCAAAAAGAAGCGAAGAACACAATGTTTTCCAATGGAAGAATTCTAGATTCGTGAACCTCTTAAGGTGTTCCTTATTCCTAATGTGACATGATAGCCCTAACCTTCCCCAGCAAATACTCTACCCATTAAAAAAAAAACTGCAATCTGGTCTCACAACACACAATTTTTCTTAATTTCGGTGATTTAACGGCACATTCTATACTTCTTTACCAGAATATATTAACAAATCAAATTTTAAGTATTAATTTTTTAAAATTTTACATTAAAAACAAAATTTTTTCCGAAAAAAATTTTTT